>CM077034.1:187910786-188179677 GCA_039090855.1 Macrothele yani | reverse complement strand
ATGAGCAACTTCTGCTGGGAGGACTGGAAGAACTCTGGTACTGGTATCTTTCATGATGTCTGGAGTACATGTATCATCCCTTTCATATAGTTTGGAGTAGAAATCTTTCACTCTTGTCAAAATTTCGCCTCTATTTCTTGTTATAGAACCATCTTCTTTTCTCAGAGCCATAATCTGTTTTCTTCCCTTACTGAGATGTCCCTTTGCTATCTTTAGGCTTTGGTTGTTTTCAATTGCTTTCCTCACTAGTTCACAGTTGAATTTTCTTACGTCTTCAGTGATACTTTTTCGTACTGTCTTGCATAGCTCTATATATTCCACTTTGGAAGTCACATCTTCTTTAGTTGTCCTCATCTCTCTTCTTTTTTGCATCAACATTTTGGTTTTTCCTGATAATTTGTTCACATGCAACTTGTTCTTAGACCCAGCTAATTTTGTTGCTGTTTCCATAAGAGCTTTGGTTACTTTTCTGTTAACTTCAGAGATGTCCACTTCTTCCGATGTTAGGCCTTCTAAAGCAGAGAACCTGTTCTTCAGTTCCAACTTGAAGGTATTATGGTGTTTTTTAAGGTTGGTTATGTCAATACATTTTGTTTGTCTTATGAGCTTGCCACGTTCAAGTTTAGTGTTGAGGTGCATCTTACATCTCACCAATCTATGGTCACTACCTGTGTTGAACTTGTTTAGCACACTGCAGTCTTCTATGACGAATTTTTTGTTACACATAATAAAATCAATTTCACTTGTCGTCCCATTTGGATGTCTCCATGTCCATTTCCTGTGTGGCTTTTTCTTGAAGAAGGAGTTCAAGATGAAAAACCCTTCTGCCTCTGCAAACTCTACTAGAATATTTATATGCTGGTTTCTGTTGCCGTGACCGAATTTACCTACTGAAGTTTCATTCTGTTGCTGTTGCCCTATTTTTGCATTGAAATATCCCATAATTATTTTCAAGTGCTGCTTACCTTTATTATTTAGATGACAAATTTCCTCATAAAATTCTTCAATTTCTTCTTCAGGATGACTTGTGGTGGGTGCATAAGTTTGAATAATCTGAGCCTGGTATCTTCTCGATAGTTGGATAACGAGTCGTGCAGCTCTGTCAGAGGAACTTTCAACTTCTACCACTTTATCTTTCAGTTTCTTGTTTATTATAAATCCAACACCACTAGTTCTGCCAGTATCTGTCCCACGATAGTAGAAGAGATGTCCACTTTTCAGTTCGATGAGATCTTTCTCCTTTTCTCCTTACCTCACTTAGCCCCACGATGTCCCACTTGATCCTTTGTAGTTCCTCTTCCAATTCAAGAAGCCTTGAATCAGAAGATAGGGAGCGTCCATTGTACGTTGCCAAGGTCAGCATCAGATGGCAGCCTAGTCCGGTCCTCCGGGGATTCTTAGCACCCTCTGCCTTCATGTCGCACGGGCCGCTGCCTTGGCCAGGTACATTCCAGCTGCCGGAGACTGAGGGCCATGATTTAAGTTGTTTAGTCATTTTGGAGGGGTTTGGCCATAACTCACCACGCTGGCCAAGCGGGTTGGTGAGTGTGGGATAGAATTTCCTCTGATCCCGATGGTATAGTTATACCGCTATTGGCGGTCGTCAGAGCCCCTTTAGTGGGAACAGGATGCACCACGAGAAGGCGGGGTTGACATTTGTCAAGGAGAGGCTGTGATGTTACGCATCACCTGACCTTACATCCCAACTGATATATTCAGCTGCATTTGTTTTGCGAAAAAATAACTTTCGCAGCGATTGAATTGGAAGAAATTATGTAAACCTCAAGTATTCTTTGCACGTAACGGTTAGCGATTATGTTAGATAGAATTCTCATGGAAAAACAAATGAGATGGGAATTACAAAAAGTGCGTTAAAGTTGTTGTCTAGCAATATTTTGACACACACTTTAAAAATATTAGTTAGGAAAATATCCTTCCGTTATGTTTTGGACATAAAAACATTCAATAGAACAATATAAATATCACATAACATTGAAAATGTTTGATCTAAATCACAGCTTTACGTTTTGAACGAATATTCCCGTCGACATTACAAACACCTAACGACATGTTGCAGAATATTTTTTAATGTTTATTGACGTAGACCGATTTACCATTGGTATTCAGACCCATATCTGTTGATACTGAATGAAGTAAGTCGTGAAGTAAGTACCACCTCGCAAACCGACATGTTTATATGCTCCCTGGTCTATGATAAGACAATAGCACTACTGAGAGTGGAAGATATCTCAATCGACAGAATTAATTGATTCAAAAATTGGATTAACAATCCAGTGCCAAATAAGCACTCAAACCGTGTTTGAAATTTCAACGTCGCCCCTACGTCGTTGTGGGACCTAGGGCAGCCATTTGGTTGTGATATGGGAATGGTAGTGGTATGGGAGCAAATTTGTCTAGAAACAACTCGGTAAACCTGCGAAACATATAGGACATGTCAGTAGACCTCTCCAGTATTTCCACGAAAAGCAAAAAAAAGGTGACATCCATCTATCCATGGGCGATGTCATCGCCTATTTGCATTATCTTCACGTGTTTCGTATTTCTTCTACATAAAGAGCAGTACGAAAATGCAAAAGCTATTCATCTGAAAAAGCGGCAATGTTAGGGAAAGATTAGTTTATGGAGTGCATACATTTCGTAGGTGGAGGTTGTAATTTCAAAATCGTACCTCACTGTGTATTTAAACCAGTGTCATACACATTTCTGGATTAGTTTACATTTCGGTCTCTTCAGAAAAGATATAGATACGAAATATTATGCTAGTGAGCTAATACAAGTTGATCACGGTATTTTGAAAAAACTACGGCTACTGATAGTTGAAGTGAACGTAACATAGAAACATTGATTTTTCCAATTTCAGCAACACATGAAAAATTTATATGAATTTATCTTTTTGAATATTATACTCAAACCGGTGGGTTTTTTTTTTTTTTTTTTTGTAACAGCCTGTGCAGCTTTTAGGTATCCGAGCGTATTGTGTACAAAATAGTACATTAATAGAATAAGACAGAAGTGTTATTTTAAAATCTTGCAAAACATAACAACCAAATATGTATAGAATTATGAAGAATAATTCAATTCATCATATATTACACGAAATGGACACGCCTGAAATAAACCTAATAACCGGTCACCTTTGTTTGATTTCCAAGAGTAGGCCCAAATGTACCTTCAAATTTTGTTTCATTTGTTCATAGATTTAATGCTTTTTAAAATGTTAACATTATGCAGACAGCAATTTACAGAAGCATAATATCAACAAATTAGTTACTTTTTAGAATTTTATTTTAAAGAAGTGTTTGGAATTTATTATTGCATTTAATATACCTATGTATGCGTTTTTCTTGTTGCTTTATTAGCGGCTTCCGAGTGAATTGCTCTTGAACTTTCCGTGAATATCTGATTGGGTTAGAAACATTGCTTCAAATTTACATTCCGTAAAAATGTAGTGTGAAGGAAATCACTGTTATTACAAGAAAAAAACAATAACAAGAAAACCTGTTTAGAAAAAACAATAATTTTTTTTATACCAACTGACAAATTTAAAATTCCCTACGTTTTCCTTAAGATGTAACATGAGAAACAGACCAAAATACAGAAGGAACATAGACATATATTTTACTGACTAACTTCTCATAAAATCCTTTGCTGTAGATCTGCATCGAGTTAGGAAAAGCGAAACTATCCACATGACTATCAAAGCATTTTATTGGTTTTATGAAGTTACATAGCCCCTCTGTTACATGTTTTCTTTTTCGGAAATTATAATTGCTGTTGCTTGATGGAGTTTTATGTTCGGAACGACGCCTACCACCTACCAGATCCAGAAATAAGCGACGGATAGAAAGCATAATGTGTTGAGCACGAGACCACAAAGCGACTGAACACGTGTTAGAGAAGGAGCCTGCTGGAATATCAGATCGTGTAACCAAACCTTAGTGTTCTTAAAGTTCATGTTTTCCTTTACTTGTACCGAAAGGTATAACAAATAATGTGAAACACCCATATATTGCTACCATGAGTGTAAGTTTGATATGAGACCCAACGAGCAAACTTTCTGTGATGTAATTTAAAATGTCGTTTTCGTATACACTAAAATTAGCTAAGTTTGGGTACTTTTCAGTTCATAACGTTTTCATGTTGACCAGTGTTATCTGAAATCATGTTGTAAAGGTTTTCTAAACATTTCTAAACTAGTTTTACAAAATCGTTTCTTGGTCTTTCTTTTCTGAAGTTATTATACAAATTGTGACCGATCTGTGACGTTCAAATACGAATTTAATTTTAATTCAACAAAGTTCCTTTGATAGTATACTGAATATCTTACCGTTCTGAGTCTGCATTCCAAATTAATTTGCCAGTATTATCTGCATTACTACGCAATTTCTGTTGCCCAGCAGTACCTGTAGTGCAATGCGTTTCTAATTAATGTTGTATTTTATATACATTTTTAACCCTTAACTTCCCAGGTCTGATATCTGTCATAAATCGACCCACGTCAAGTCTCTCAGACCGTCACCTTCTTATCGTTTACTTCATGGTAACGTTTTGTTATTTTTTTAATGTTTTAGGGGATCGTTTATTTGTTAAGGGTTAAATTGTGTATTCTTCTGCAACTGACTAATAAGAACATAATATCTTTAAAATATTTACTTTTTTATTTGAATTACTATATATTTAAATAAAAACATCAAAACTATTTTTACCTACATCAGGGCATAATGTTAGTTTAGTAAGCCTTTCATTAGGCTTTCGTACACAATGTATAACTCATTGTAGGAGAATAAAACAAAAACGAATTATTTTAGAGCATTTAAATCTTGGGGTGTTTGCTGAAGTATTATGTGAGTTTCCAGTGCAGGAACAGAGTATCAAATAAATCTTACTTTTTCTTTATGACAGAAGGTTAAAACTTTACTTTCAAAAAACATATTGACCTATATGTAACAACAAAATAAAACGTGGAATAACGTTTTCTGTTCACCAGTGGGATAGCAAATGGATTCAACGAGAAAGTCAGTTCTTTCTTCCTTTTGGTATTGAATAAACACCCTAACATTTATTGGGTAAAAATTCGACACCTTTAGCGAGGATTTAATCCCAAAAAAGATTATCGTGATAATAAGAATTGAGTTGATATTTTCTATGCCCACAGAGTTATTTAGCTATACAACGTCAACTGTTGAAGCATATACACTGGTCACGAAAGGTTAGGGATATTCCACAAAGGAAGTATGTATGCATCTCACCAAAGTAGCATGCAACACGCATTGAAATAACATCAGTGAAGAACGATTAAGAGTGTATTTGCAAAAGCAATTTATTGTGCAATTTGTGAACACAACAAAGTAACACTGCAGCATATACAAAATGTTAAATTCGGAAAGTGTCATCTTCCAGATTTCAGTACCCGCTAACACAACCTCTGTGCCGAAAAACGTTTTGACACCTACCAGCCATACTTGCAGTGATATTATTGCTGAGTGTCTAGGGCAGCATGTCCCATATTATAGGCAACAACATAGATAGATCTGCCGGTGTATTGGGGTATGGAACGTGGTTATCCAGACGTTAGTTTACAGCGTCTGAAATATTATCAACGGGATTAATCTCAGGAACCTCTGAAGCAGCCGTGTAGAAACTATCCCATTATATACCAGCTCGTTAAGCACGCTGCAATCACAATGGCTGGTTGCATTTCCATCCCAAAAATGCAATGCATGTCCAATAGCAGCGTGAAACAGTGTCACAATGGGAACAGTGATCTCGTTTTGGTACCCAGAGAAATACATGTCACCTTGACAAACATACAAAGAAGAGCATCCTTTAAGACACACTCATGCCAAGACAGGAACTGACTGCCACTGATAAGGTTGGGTGAACGGTAGATGGACATAATTTTGGACGGTGGGCGGTATGGTGGCATTTGTGTGCCGAATCTCCTTCACACTTGTCTTCGTCGAGTATAATGATAAAGAGCGAAACGAGATTCGTCTGTGAAGAGTACATGTTGTGCCACTCTGTATTCCATGACATGTACTGCTGGAACCAAGTACAACCTTGATAACGGTGAGGTGATGCCAATGCTATACATCTCAGTGTCCTCCTTGCATTGATTTTGTACTCGTGACGATGGTTTCGTACCGTTTGCGTAGGTAATGTGAAATCTGAAGCTCAAAGTGCTTCCCATAGTGAGTTGTTGGTTACACTAGTCCGTCTCCGACCATTTCTGTCAAGTAGATATCATACATCTTGGTGGTCATCCGCGGGTGACGACTCCTGAGTTTATCTGCAACATTTCCATGTCTTACAAATCTTGTATATAGCCCATTTACTACACTTTGAGCAACCCCTAAAGTATCAACCTCATCGATTAATCGTATGTCAACCTGTGGTATCTCAACAGAATTACTTCTGTTGCCAAAGCTCGTTTGGACATCATTTCAGGTTAATCACTTGCCGAAGGCAATACATTCAGCAAACATGTAGACCAAGCAGTGAAATCACACGTTTCCCAGTTTTCGCAGGGTATTTGATTCGGAGCGCTTAAGCAACGTGTTGTGTTGTCAAGGTTCCAATTTACATATGACATAGCTACCCACGCTGATAACCAATTTCTATTATTCGCTAAAAATGCATATCATTACCTTTCCCTTCGAAACCGGAATACTCCTGACTTTTTATCATCTTTTTGTTCAAAACAGACCAATATATTTCCGTACTGGAAATCTTTATGCATTGCTAAAAGTAATTTCAAAAAGAAATATACTTTAAAAAGTCCCTTGAAAATATTATATATAATTTTAGGTCGTATCTTGCATATTCAAATGTACGAGAGCTTTGTAACCAGAGTGTGGTTACAAAGATCTCGTGTATCTCATATTATTCTATGAAATTGTTATCTCAGTTAAAAGAAAGGTTAAGTTTCAGATATTTCTTTCAAAATATGTAATACGAGTTTCTAAGGTGATTAAATACTTAATTTATTAGAATGTTGGAAAGCAGTGTGTAGCTTCAGAAAAAATGTTGTAGCTCCGTAGAATAATATTGAGACTAATGTCTGTGGAAAACTATTTTGTACATAATTCGTGTTTCAGATGAAATTGTGTTCAAAAGTCATTCCGAAATGAGTACTTTTTATGCACAATGCAATGTTGTTTTTGATGTACAAAAGTGTTTGTTTATTATTCATCATGCGCATTTTTCGATATAACTCCAGATTTTGCTTGAAGGTTTTGTACATTCCTTTCTTATCTAACCAGAACTTTAATGTATCTATTCTCACCTTTAGTCTGAATGAAAGTCTAAATGAGTTCCGACAACTTTCAAATGTCTTTATGTCTAAAATTTGTTGTTTTGGTTCCCTGCGTTTGAATTGTAACGCATAAAACTCCGATGCGGTTTTACCTGTCCGAAAACATACATTAGTTTTCTTTTCTTACCTCAGGTATGATTTTAATGGAATTTTGTTGTTGTTTAGCAGCAAATAATATTTATTTAAGGTTACAATTTCAGGACGGTGATGTGTGACTTAAACCCAAGTTTTTCTTCCCGCTTAAAAGAAAAACTCAGATTCCGTTTGAAGCATGTACAGACTAAGGACACAAGGGAAACAAGCCTGTCACACACTTATTCCACCCTGTATCGCAAATTTAAAATGTGAGAATATGGCGGAAATACTACTTTGGAAACAGACACAGAAATGGAGGTCAGTTGTAACAATTGAACAAGAACCTACAATAGCAACTGTTTCAAACACGAGCCCCGCAAAAAGCATTTTCCTAAGTTTTTTTTTCAATATGCCTGCAGAGCAAGGAGAAGAACGAACATCCTAAACCAGGTTTAGAGACCCGAACCCGCAGCGCGATGCGTCTTTTGGCAGGTGAAAATGAAGTTATGAGAATAGGGAACAGAGTGCCCTGATAGTAAAGTACAAAATAAGAGTACAGAAAAATAAGATCATAAGAAGTAAACGGTTTATCGTTAGATAGTGAAGTTATAAACTGCCCTACTTACTTACCTGCAACAACAAATCAATCCGAGCAATGAGAAATTTATATAAAAATGAATAGGACATATAAAATGCGTGAGTGAATTTGATTTCTCTAAACTCCTCTGAAAATTAAGCTGTATCAGGTTAGGGATCTTATTTCATAAATGAAGCAGATCTAATGTGATGAGCCACTGAAATTAGCTTTTATTACTTTTTGGTTTTTACTGAGAAGCATTGAAACAAAAAACAACAACAATAAAACAAACACAATTTGTCTCACTGCATGTACTGTTCGAATGCTTCCAGTTTGACACCATGTAAGAATGTTACTTTTATATTTTCGGTTTTAGATTGCTGAAAATATTTCAATGACTATAATATTGTGGGTTTATCTCATTTATAATATTACAAAATAAAAAATACCCAAGTTTCTATAATTCTGCAAAGAAATTGTAATAACAAAGTAATTGATTATGGTATTATTCAAAGTGATTGATATAATCCGTATTATTTAGTAACAAGTACAAAAAATTGCTTATAAGGCTCTTATAAGTCTCACTTGAAACCAAGTTGCTGGAAATGTATTTGAAAGAAACGTTTCCGGCTAGGTAATTTAAATACCGCAGTGATGTTAACTTAAGAGCGTAGCAAGTTTGAGTATCTGGGTAGTGCGATTCCGTAAGGAAGGTCAAAAGCACCTGGAATTAAAATATGTGCTGTCACATTGGGTATAAATTTGCCTTGTTGAAAATTCTTAATGTTAGTAATACATCATACGGCGAATGATTCCAAAAATTATAATTGCACTATATTGATTTTTGCGTCATCTGTAATTCGCTGACCTCGTTGAAATTTGATGCTTCTTTTGCAGGATTTTCATAAGTATTACAAGTGCCTGCACTGTTGAACACAAGATACTCACCACTCCTCTAATTCCATACGCTACTGATTTACTTCTTTCTCCATTATCTTTTTTCGATATTTTATCCCATTAACTCTCGAGGAACGCGGTACCCTGACGTCGGTTTCAACAGCCAACTAGCACATTCATTCGCCACCTTGTATCACCGTTCCGTAGATTCCCTACTAAAGTAATTGAGATAGGCATAAAATAATTTTCAAAAAATTCAGTAACTGATCCACAGCCCCACTGAAAACATAGTTATTAATTAACTTTTCACGGATTATTCTTGCACTTTGGACAGTTTCTTCTTTAAAACTTATTTTGCCCAGTTGAACTGGAAATTAACTGTCTTTGTATTTGTAGAAAGAAAACTGAAGAATATATAATAAAATGGAAAACAGAATATGATTATTAAGGAAATACACATTTAATCATGTTTCATAAAAAATATGCCTTTCGGTCACTCATAAAATTGGAATAGAATGGATCGCTTAAGGATACGCTTCAAAGTTCAACAGAACTTATCTTTAAAAAATATAGAATAATAACATGTTGCCAGAAATCACTCCTAATCAGAGAAAGCATTTTTCCTGAGTAATGTTAACGAATATATTACTTCTAGTTACCAATTACGTTTTATAACACTGATTTACCGGGCCTGGATATTTACATTTTCATATCCAAGCACGGTTAATTGATGAGTAAATGCCAGTAGAAGCCTAATTTGATTACGCTTCTACTGTCATGTGTATAAGATGGAAGCAATGTCTTTGTGTTTAATCTTATTTTCCGCAAGCCCATTTAAAGGCGAACAAATTTTAACAAAGGAATGAATATATCGAAGATGTTACCTTATATGATTTTTTATAAAAAAAATTGTAAATACTTTAGGGAAAGTTTAAATTTTTCGAAGAATATTCATAATGCATTATTACCCGAAAAAGTCAGCAAGTCTGACCCGTAATACACAGGAGTAAGCAATTCACTGCTTGCACAATTTCAGATATGAAACAAGTGTTTTAAGTCGATTTTAAGAAAAAAAGTATTCAGTATTTAAATTATGCACTTACCGGCTCTGGGAGGAAAATTGCATATTACTTAAAAACTGGTTTCACTCTATCAACGCAAACCCCAAGCAAACTGCAGGTGTTATCTGGTTCAGACAAAAAGTCCCGGAATAATTTGAAAATTAGTGCTCTTTGAGTATTTATCAAAATAATTTATAATGCTACCAAATACTGTATACTCCATGTCTTAGGACAGTAGTTAATTCATCATTGAACACAATGATGAAATTTTCCGCACTTTGATGAAAAACAAAAACAAAATATCAACTTTTCCTATTAAAATCTTACCAAATTGTTAAAGCTAACATGAAATAGGGGAACTGTTATGTGAAACGTATAGTCAATGTTTGTGGAATCTTAATTATGTATTTGGAGATTTGCAAAATGATTTATACACGTGCACATGATTCTAGCAGCGCACGGCAGATGTTGAAAGCTCGCGCAAGCGTCAAGCGAGGTTCCTGCTCAACGCGTTGAACTTCCAAAAAAGATGTTTGGAGGTGGGCCGTATTCCGTGCATGCGTTGGTTTATTTTAGGTGAAAAGAGGTACCATCTATTATACAAAAACTTTGAACAATATATTAATGATTCATTGGTTTGCGAAAGTGAGTTGAGCATGTTTAATGAAAGTAGGTGAGTATGAACACAACAGTATGCAAAAGGCGTCGTTCCTGTTCGTGCTCTACAGAAGAAAAATCCTCAAAGTGTTTTCTTTTTTTTTTTTTTAGCAGGATACAATCGGACTATTTGCAGTATTTTACGAAAAAATCATGTTACTGGTTCTCTTAGTGCCTCAAACACATACCTTACATAGAATATGAAGTGGCATTTCGTGGAACGTTAAGGACGTTTGATAAAGGCAGAATTTGCTCGTACAACACAGTGTCTGCTGTCAGAATCTAAGTTGCTTCCATAGTAATAATCACTAGGTACGACGAAAAGTATTTTGTAGGGTTTTGAAATTGACATCTTGTCCTTTATGGTAGCTAAATTTCTAAATATTTTCTCTTTGTAAAATCTGCAACTTTCTTCATTTCTTCGCACCCTAATTTAATGATGAAATATGGAATGCATAAATTGAAGCTATTTGTACATGACATTAGGGGATTACGCGAAAAAGTGTCATTTGTATGTTTAAAGACGGAACTTTAACGTAAGACGAAGAGATCATCTGCTTATTTATGTTGTCCAATGTACACAACTTCTCCCTTCGCCATCTCTATTTAGGTCACATTCCAGCATGACTATCTCGTTGAGACGAACAGCCGGTTCTACGAAACATTTCTCGGAATTATATTCTAGAATTTCAAAGGAAATTTTTATTATTGCAAGCGACAATACAATATGCAACGGAAGGGAAATCCTGGTTTTCCAAAACCACATTTTTAGTTCTTTCACCTCGCTGACTGAGAGAGAAATTCAGGAAACCCCAAAGCGATTGTATCTTTTCTGTTTTCTTAAGCCCAAACTTTGGGATATATAATGCATTTTCTAGGCGTATAGATTCTAAACGTTTTCTGAGAAGAAATGAATTTGTACTTCAATTAAGATTTTCAAGATTAAACTCAGCAATATTTTGCTAATACAAACATGTTGGGAACACATTTTTATTTCGTGATTATGACGAAGGACCGACACTACGGTAAGATCAATACTTCTTGGATATTTTGCATTTCGTGAGAAGAGAAATCGCATTTTTTGAAGAGAGCAATCTCATATTATCGGAAAAATCCTCAATTTTAAGAAACACTCAGTTATCAGAATTAAAGGTTATAATAAAAGTAAACAATTTAAAAAAAAATATTTTTTAATGTGCTCGTTTTTTTTAATTATGGCCGTTGTCAGAGCATTTGCGATACGCTACTATAATGCAAAACCAGAACTCGTGTAAACTGTTGTGTTACAAAAGTGAAGATGCGAGAAGTTTCCATGCCTAAGTATGTACAATACTTGCCATTATTTAAATTCTCGTTGTTACAAAATATTTTTTTTTCAATTTGCACCAAATATTTTTTTAAACTTAAATAGTTTTCGCATAATAGTTTAGCAACGGTTAGCCGCAAATGTTCGAGACATAAATTTCTCGAACAGTAGGTGATCCATCGGATGAAATCAGAAGGTGTGCCGGAGACATCAAAGGAGGGTCTTAACCACGGGAGCGCCAGGTCGTGCTGCGTTTATTTTGGCCCGTTCTAAAGACTAAAACTGCAGTCCAGTGCCAGAACTCTGACATATCCTTTGACTGTCCTCTTTTATATCCTACACGAGACCTGAATCAGTTGCAACTCCCAAATCATCTGTCTGACTACGGGCCTGGAAAACTTGTGAGAAATGTGGAAGCACACAAATGGTCCATAGCAATTCAAATCAATGTTTCATTAAAACATTTTGTGAGGATAGAAGATACCGATCGCACCACTTATAGGAGGTGTACGTAGCGAGTACACAACAAAAGGCAATGTAGCCAGTTTGCCTTTTTCCACTCTAATTCATCAGCTGTTTTCGTCCACACATTCACCGATCACAGGAATGTTTGAAGTGTTACACCACTGACGGTACAGTTTCATTTCGGTGATGCTTAAAAAGTCCTGGACGATGACTCTTTTGGAGCTTTTTGACTCGCTCCTTTGTACTTTATTTACAATATTTATCGTTATCTACAGGAATCCAAGTGATTATCTAATGCAATGCGCACCTGCTTTCGACAGAAATTAAAGTACGGATATTTAACGTAAGAAGAATCAAGCAAGTATAATTTTTTAGATTGTGCTCATTTGCTAACACGTACGCATACACTAGGTTCCAAAGTCTTCAATGACTTCGACGGTTTTTTTCCAAAATATGCGATAACTCACATTTTCAAACCCGTGCTGCTTTAAAGAAATGTATAAGGATCCCCAATATTGAAGAAATGATTCGTAGCCATAGGTTTACAATTACATTTCTGTCCCTGTTCTTCAGATGTTAAATCTGCTCAACAGCTTAAAAGTCTTCAGTTTTCTATTTGTAATATTATTTAAATCAGGCTTCCGATCACTCATAATACGTACAATTCGTTTCTTAATAATCATAATTGATATTTAATAAACTTACTTCTAACATGTCTGGAGTAATACCCATAATGACTCTCGAGGCCGTTACAATTTATTGGATGGTTGAGAGAGTTTGACCGTTGTTTCTGTGCAGCAATCTCTGTGACCCCCTCGACTTCGGGGCAGAGGGATACAGGGACTTCAGAAATCCCCAGTCGGGCACACTCCGCAGTGTATTCCATGAGGCGCCTTAATGTTTGAAGACAGGGCAGAATTGTTTCAGTAGGTATAGTTCCACAACGGCGGTGGTGGGGTAGAACATGTGTAGGATGATCGAAACGTGCAGCATGCATACGTAATTTTGCACTATGACTGACAGGTTCACAATATGGCCTCAAACCATCCCCATTCCGGATATCTCGGCAGAACCCATTGCTCAAGAATTTTACAGTGCTTGGATTTCACGTTTTGGTGCGCCCCTTTACATGCGTCATTTTAAGAAGAAAATATTCTCAGATGTTTATCGACACGAGCGATATCGGTCCACGAAAGAGTTTTTTAATCGGGGTTTCAGAGTCTGAGATTTTGCTGAAAATACCTACGAAGCAGAAATTTACCGTGTGCTGGCCAAACCATATTTTATAAAAAATTTGAAATTACAACAAATAAATTTTCCGTCAGCAGCTGTATCTGGTGCGGAGTTTTAATAGCAGAGATATCGGGGAAGTGCAATTTACCTTTACACCCCGTAGCGCAAAGTCAAAGAATTACTTGAAAATCTTGAAATTATATTAGAAACATGTCTCACCGGAAACTGTCCAACAAGGAAGAAATTTTTCAAATCGGACCATTAAAATCAGCGATATTGACAAAAACGTAGTACATATCTACGCCCCCTGGTGGAAAAACCATACATTATTTTAACATGAAAACATTCTTAAAATGTTTGTCTACGTAAGTAGCATCGGTCCCCGAAATAATTTCTTCAATCGAGATTTTATTATTTCAAATTTTGCTGCAAATACATCAGAAGCAGAAATCTACCCTGACTCCCGATCGTGGTCAAACCGTTTTATAACACAAATTAGAAATTATATGCAACATATTTCCATATTTCCCATCACGAGCGGTGTTCGCTGAAGGAAGAAAATTTCAAATCGGAGTTTTAGAAGCAGAGGTATCTGAGGAAAAGTAATTTATTTTTACGCCCTTTAGCGGAGAATCTATGCGTTACTTGGAAAAGTGACTATGCTTAAAGTAATCTTCGACACGAGTTAAATCGGAAAGTAAAAGCATTTTTTGAATTGGATGTTTAGAAGCATATATATGGAGTAGGATGTGTTTTGTATTTGATATCATGTGCCTTTACGCCGTATTGTAGCAAAATTTTGCATCGTTAAAAAAACGAAATAAAGCATCATAATTTGAACATTTCAAGCTTCCTGATGTAAACCGCATTTTTTAAATCGCACGGTTAGTTGCAGAGATATCGTGTTTACAGGCGGACGGACGGACGGACGGACAAACCGCTAGCGATCTTTTATACAAAAGATGTGCTAAAAAAGACAAAAACAAAACTAAGAAATACCATCCACTATATTTTTACCGCTGGACGTCCGAATTACTAAAGCTCCCCCCTCCCCCCATATAACATTTGGTCCGGTTGTCAAGAAGCCCCAACATAACCGCCTTTAATCTCGGAAGTACTTTATGGACGGTCCCTAAGGAAATACAGGATTTCATTATTGTCTGCTTAAACCTGCACACAAACAGGAAACACCTGGATATCTTGATCCGCGGTATTTAATTTACAGATCCTAATAGAAAACCTAGTTGGGCTTACACCTGCGCCTCTTGTCGTTGCAAATGTGTAAAAAGAATCTGTTATTTGTATTCAGTGCAGTTAATATGAATAACTCAACCTATTTATCGTTTCCGATGAACTGAATATTCGTAGGCTATTCCTTGAAAGTTGATTACTAAAATCAATCACTTCAGGTACATGGCTTTGTGAGCATACACCTTCTCTCGGGATTCCATGATATGGCGAGCAGTTACTTTACGTCAACGATGCTGTGCATCTGGTGAAGATCTTTTACTTCATGAATACACAATAGAAAAAATTCTTCTAACAGCAGCAACTGCATGAAGAAATGGTAGAGCAAGACAAATGAATGTTTGAGGCAGTGGCCTAACAGAATGCGTTCAAATAAACAAATTGCATACTTAACGACAGTATGCGATTAATGGTTTGATTTTAATATTCATATTTATATGAGTTTCAAACTAAGAACTGTTATTCTTTAAAGCTGTGAGTAAGCAACTCATTCGAATATGACATTGATAAATATGTTAAAAGAGATGAACAGCAAATATTGAATTTGAAACCAAAAATGTAGCAATGCAGATAATTATATTAAAAGCTCTAATCTCAATTAATGACATAGCAGATCACATAAAATGTGCAAAAAATGTACGATTCTCGAAATGTATTGAGTTCAATTGGAAAAAGGTTTTTCACGTTTTCGTAGTTGGTAAGAAATTTCATGTTTTGTTTCTTACTTTTCAATATAAATACCAAGAGACAAACTCCTTAAACATGTTTTACAGAGAAACGACAAAGAAACTGTTGCTAGTCGAATACGAACAAATGTTTAAAATGTGAATGAATAGTCTCCCAAAATATGATGGAAAGTCTCCCAAAATATGATGGAAAGTCTCCCAAAATAAATGTAAATCATGTTGCGTGACACTGGAGGATGTGCCGTTTCCCAGGTGTTTCACATTGAGGTACATACTAGGCCAGCTCTAATGATTTAGAAAAAAGGAATACACTCATGTTCCAGAATTTTTCAGAAAATAAACTCAAATAATTATTTTTTTTCTCTCCGCCGCTAAATATTAGGTGCCATGGGGGAAATGAAATTAAAAACGTATCTAAAGAACAGAATGTGAAACTTCAATATATAATGTTTAAAAAGTAAATTTTCTAGTATATTTCTGCGTATTCTACTATGTCAAAAAACAAACATTTTGTAAAATGCAGTTATTTCACCAAACTTTGAATATAGTTATAAACAATCTGAGTAACATGAAAAAAATTCTTGGACGACTTTCTAAGACTCAAAAACGTATCTTAGATTTGGGAGCGCGCATTTTCAAGCCTGCGTTGTTTATGGCCAATACAATGTTCAATACTATAATGCGAAGCCGATAATGTCACCGAACACCAATAGATCGAAACCTGTATTGTTCATTTGTTTCAAAGGTGTTTTGTATTTCTGTAAGATTGCTGAACATTGAGAAACGTTCGAAAATCATAGAAAAATACGCTCAAATATTCATAGAAATACATTTAAATATTCCTAATTTAAGTGTTACCATGGAGTACACGACGAAAAACGTATGATTCCGGTGTATCTTGTTTTAAGTCCTGGTTCCCGACATTAATAACTCTTACACCAACATTTAAAAATCATAGTACATTACATAAAATTCAAAATTCCGAAGCTTTTCTGATTTTTACCATGCTGCATAAAAGTGAACAAAAAAGAAGAAGACATGAATTGCTTATTTGTTTTCTAAAGTTATGTTTCACGTCCACCTTCACGGGTAAACGCTATGCATATGACATTACATTTATTTTGCGGAAGTAAAATACTGAAAGAAACATGTTTCAATAGGTAATATTCCAATTTCAAGTTCATTAGGACAAGCCGAAATACAAGAAATTCCAAAATTTTCATGCTATGAATAAAGCAACTGTTGAGATTGGCTTATTTAAAATAGCACGCTGCTGTGGTGGCGCCATTTCTATATTCAAAATATTAACACGATTTTCAACTGATACGTTAGGAGAAGAGTCCTCATTACAAAGAAATCCGAAATATTACTTTAGGAAATCATATTGAATTTAGTTTTCTGGAAGTACCTTTTTAAACAAAACTATCTTGTAGCACATAATCGTCTAGTGTCATCGCTAAACGATTGAAAGAAACCAACTAGATTTAAACTCTGTTCCCCACACAAATGTCTACCATGATTGAAAATATTACTTTATTTTCGAATATTCAATCCGGAGTTTATTCAGTGGACTCCCAACTTGTCTCTATGCCCAAAACAGTCAGTGTCTTAGAAACGTGAATGCAGATTCCCCTGGAGGGCACTTATGCAAAAAATGTGCAAGATACGATTTCACATGTGTTAGCACGACATCTAGGCATCTATTCAAGGCGGCTTCTCTTCAGTAATGATCAGTAATGTTGAGCACAGTTTGCAAAACGCAGGATCTTTGGGAGTTTGATCATTTATTGTGGGAGCCAGCATGTGTGGAGCGGCGATCTGAAAACACAAACACTGACTGCTTTAATGAATTATTATCGAAAGGTGATATATCCCACATCTTTATTCAGTAGGAAAATTAGGTTATATGTCAATTCGTCGCCTGCGTCAATTCGTCGACTGCGACGATTCGTCGCTACCGTCAATTCGTCGCGTGCGTCAATTCGTCGACTGCGACTATTCGTCGACTGCGACTATTCGTCGCGTGCGTCAGTTCGTCGACCACGATGATTCGTCCAGCGTCAATTCGCTCGACAGTCGTATGACATTATGTTTCGACTGGACAGACGTCTTCCATTATGTTTCCTGAAATTTTGTAAATGGAGTATGGGCTGACTTTTGAAATGTTAAGCTGAGCATTTTTGCTTTCAATCGCTCAATATTCTTTGGCTCTTACTTCAATATTCTGCAAACTAACACGTCATTTATAGAGCAAAAGCAATGGAAACTTAAAAAAGAAAACTGCTCCTCAAGGAATTCGTGAAAAAACAATCATTATTGTCTTTGATTTATCTATCGTTGCCCAACTACGCCGAAAAAATAATGTTGTTGATGCGTTTCAGCTGAATACAAAATAGGCAACCCCTGACAATTTTATACTGCGATTGTTTCAGTAGTGTTATGACTTCTTCTCAAATATTCATGATGCACAAAAACACACGTTGACACAACGGATAGCTGACACACGCATATGTAAAAGTAGTTTTATGATTTCTTTATCCTATTATGAGAGCAAGATGGCTGGGTATTATGTCATTGACCTAGATCTCAGGTAGTAATTAGCGTAGGTTTTATTTAGACTAAAACCTGCGCTAATGGGCGATATTTGATAAACAACAATCCTTCAGATATTTAGCTTTTCACATTAAGCCGGTGTTCTTTTAAGAGTACTTCCAGAACGCCTGGCACCTAAAAATGTGCAAGGTTTTACAATGCAATAGCTATTAATACATTTTATTTGAAATTGTTCGGTGTAAATAAATGGCCAGGAGCGTCATTTAAAGAACATTTCTACCATTTCCCTAATTCCACCATATAAATGCGTGCCACGGCTGAAGTCCATATTCCTTTTAATTGTTATATCTATTATTCTAAAGTTGTTCCTTGTAAATATTACCCGGGATGACTTTCGTCGTTGACTGTGATTACTGCTGTTACCTCTGCGTTATTGATTAGTACTAACAGTAAATGTATATTTACAAAATGCAAAAACATGGGTACTGTGCGGCATGTTTGGAATCCGATGTCATAAATATGTCTTAGCCAAGTCAGAGGTGCAAATAGGTGAATTTTCTTCTTGCTATTATTATTTTGTTCGTAAATTACCTTATGCTGAAATCCAAATGGTACTTAGCTCTAATATTGCCAAACAATCAAAGCATTGGTAGGGTGTTTATGACAGTTACTGAGAATTTTCATTTTCTGTTTGGCAAATCGTCGGATAAACACAAACCACCATTTACAGTGATAATGGATGGAAATATATTTACGGAGTCTCGATGAGACTCCGTAAATTTATTTCGATCCATTATCACTGTATATGGTCAGTGTCTCGGTTGTGTCTGACAGTAGTTATTCCTTCTTCAAAAGACCAAACGTAGCGCCATCTTTTATGGAATGGGGTGAGAGGAAACTAGCGACAGAGGAAAGGCGAATCATCTGAGGTATTCAACTTACTAAAATACTTTAGGTACATTGAAATGAATTTATCTTTAGGATATGGGTTTTTGCTTTAGAATTTAATTTTTCTTCAATATTGTATATGAATGAGTTTAGGAAAAGGTCACCATATTTTAAGAATATGATTCACCTCTTTGCCTTTCTGCTTTTTCAGCGTTCCGTATATGCTTTGATAGACTCCGTATTTTTTAACAGGAAAGAAATAAAATTGTCCAGAGTCTGTGTTAACCGACAATACTGGCATGAAAACGTCAACAGATTGAAATTCTACTTTCTGTTTTTCAAATTGCATGTAAAAATTTTGTTCTTCGATTGAAATATCCTGCAGAAATGTGCGTTACAAAACTTCATATTCTGTCATGTTTGTGGTAGGGGTTATCCGTACTGTATGTGTTGTTCTAGTAAAAAACATATATACATTTTGATCCGCGGCCAGTTAGCATGTAGTTTCTGTTTACCCTAGCACGTGCATGTAATGTCACATCTGCTTTGAAAAAAGAATAGCTCTTGATACAGTGATATGCGCTAGATACAGTTGCGTTCTCCGCCGGTAAGGTTGATAAGCTACATCAAATAAGGGTGAGTTTACCTCTGTGTGTGAAACAAAGGTACCCCATTGATCACATTTGTTATAACAACGTCATGTCATATGTTATGTTTACGGCAGGCAACAGAAAAAAGTGCAGTTTTACTAAAAACTTTTCTCCCTGGAAAACATACCTGTTCCGTTCTTTGATGTATGTTACTCCATTCAACGATATATTTCTCTTTATACTTCGTTAATTATGTTTCTTCTTTTCCAGAGAATTTACTGTAAAATTGCGACCCAAACGAATTTCACTAAAGGCCAGGAATATGACTTTTTCCAGTTATTTTTTCAGTTTCAGTTTAAAAGGTTTACTTTTTCTCGATAGTGTGTCTCTAAATTGATGGTCAAGGTTTCGATTAAATAAACTTGAAAACATTCCTTGCAAGATGAGTAACAAATTTCAATACATACGGTCACTACAGATAAACTATAAAATGTGATTTCTATGTGTTCGTTCCGTCTGGTTGAATGTCTGTTTTACTGCAACACCCCACAAAATCACATATTATAATTCAGAATTATCTGTCAGTATGATTTGCGACATGTCGACGTTTTAAAGAAATTTAGGTGATCTCCTTTTAAATTTGTGGAAGAAGGAATTCCATCAATGGATTTTACTTTCCTTGTCCATCTTTCATCTATGAAATGCTTAAGAAAATAACAGGAATATACAGAAACATATATACTGAAAAACAATAGCCTTCCCGCAAAAAAAGGCTCAATTTCGGGACAAAGTGAAGTATGTAACACTTCGTTGAAAACATTTTCTGTGAGTATTAGTGAGATGAAATTTTCAAACTTTTTTAGAGAATGGGAATGTAAGTTATAGGCTGCAATAAAGATTTAGACTCACAGCACGGTGGGTAACCATATTTCATTGCGACGATGTCCTCACACATTCCAACGAGCACCTAACAGCTGTTTCCCAGGTTTTCTGAAATCGATAAGCCTGCCAGAAAATACGTATCTTGAAGGACGTAAAATATCTGGTCCTCTATGGTGTATAAAGGTTTTAGAATTTCGGGGGGGGGTGTTCTCTGTCACCCACAATTATTCTCATTCTGCTTACGAAGCAGTTAATCTGATCAAAATGCCCAATCAACTATGTTGTCATGCGTCTTTATCAGCAGGAGACTGAAGTTTCCGACATTGGTAATTATCTGCCCAGGTTCGACTCTAGTTTTCTTTCCCTATGCCTTGCATTTGTGGTATCAAAAATATTTATTCAGGATAAGGCACGTTTAGAATGTCAGCTATGTTTATTCACAATTAAACATTTTATTTCAAGTTGTACTGTATCTATTGCACCATCACAAGTACTGCAGGCATAAAATATATTAAATAAATTTTAAATTTCAGGGAAAACGTTGAATAAATAACTCAATGAGACAACTTTCCGGAAGCTCATGTTTACCCCAGAAATGGAAAGATGATAGATACATTCAAAGTTTTGGGCCATTTATAACATTCTCGGAAAGTTCTTCATAAAGACCGGTAAGTACCTAAAGAACATTTCTGTTCTGTTTGGGTAACACACGAGAAAAGGAAACAAATTTTTCCTGTAAATTTCAAGCAAAACCTACACTTAGAGGTTAGCGCAGTATATAACCCACTGTGCTTAAATTCAGTGCAGTGTTGTAAAGAGATTTTCAGTCATAATCTAATTTTTCCGATATTTATTATTGATTCGTCAAATTTCGTTCATATTTAGACAGGACCGAAATGACTCAGTACATAATTTAAACGAAACTCTCCATGGTTACAATAGCAACTAAGAAATCGCGTCAAAACTACTGCATTGTAAAAGTCGTTACGGAACTCATTTTCGAAGTACTAAATTTTGTCAAGAAGCAATTCTGAAAAAGAATATTACATTTTCAACATGATCACCAGCTTTGACAGCTTTACAACCCCTTCTTGAAGATTACTTATCGAAGTTTGTCTTTTCGTCGGACAGCGAAAGATTCTGAAATAGTTGTTTTTTTTCAACGCAGAAATGCACCAGGCGTATACCGTTTGCATTAAAGCATGCAATAGCTATTTGACTTAATGCCCAATGTACCTCTTTGAATTTTTTGGGTAGTGGGAACCCTTGTGGAGCCTTTTACATTTGGCTGTCTTGGTTTATGGAATATCATACTTGACACAAGTATCGTCGCTGGTCAAGGGTCGCCTACCAGTTCCGCGTGCTCATAGCATTGTTTTACGTACGTGGAAGACCTTCCAAACGACAGGAGCAGCTGTTAGAAAGGTCGGTGGTGGTCGGCCACGGAAAACAACAGCGAGAGATGGCCGATATATGTTCCTAAATTCCAAACGTGGTTGACTCCAGACAGCGGGCGATATCGCAAAGCAAATGCTGATGGCCACAGGACGCGCCGTTCTGCGGTTCACCGTTGGCAGACCTCTACATAAAGGTGGACTATTTGCCTGACGATCTGAACTTTGTATCCCATTAAAACCTACCCATTGGAGACATGGATTACAATGGGGAAAGGGCCACAAGGATTGGACAATAGAGCAATGGGGTACGGTACCCTTCACGGATGACAGTCGTTTCAGTACATATTATCGAAGTCAACTGATCTTGAGAGAAGTAGGAACACGTTATCGACCGGCTAACATTACCGAAAGAGATCGGTATGGCGGTGTTAGTGAAATCATATGGGGAGGCATTACGCTGAATGGTCCTACGGAGCCCCACATTTTCGGAGGAGATTCCGTAACAGCAAACAACTACTGCGATGAAGTGTTCCTTCCCCATGTACGCCTATTCTGAGGTTTCATTTGTTCCGATTTCGTGTTTATGGACGATACGCGAGACCCCATCTTGCACGTGCTGTAGATGAGCTGTTGGAGAGTGAGGATATCACTCCTATGAATTTGCCTGCTTACTCCCCGGATCTAAATCCCATAGAACATGTGTGGGAAGATCTGGGGAGACGTCTTGCAGCACACCCACATCCACTGGAAATGTCCATCAGATGAAACGTTCCCTACAAGAAGAATGAACCAAGTTGCCCCAACAACTCATCGACAGATTCATGTTAAGTATGGCCAGATGATGCAACGAAGTCATTGCAGTTAGGGGACATCATATTCTCTACAGACGACCAACTCTTTGCCGAAATCCATGTGTGGAAACGATGGCTCTGTACCACGTTGTGTACTGCTTTGCAGTCATTTCTTATTTAAAACCCAGTTTACAGTTCTGTATTCATTTTTGCACATGTGTTTGCTCATTCCCCCGTTTGGTACATACTGAGGTCTCTGAGGTATGACATTCATCTATCTAGTCTGCTTCATTGCGAAGCTATAAGGAAAAAGGCTAACGCTCCTTCTTTTTTGCACTCCAATGCACTTTGAAACCTTCATCCTGGCCTTCTCCAAACCACTCCCGGACATTACTAGCTGTGTGGCACGGCGCATTGTCGTGCTGGAGATCTCATCCGCCCCAGGGAAGTCAATCAGCATGTATAGATGACCGCGGCTGCGAGGATGGATTCATAACGAATTCGGTCAACAGTGCATTCCACAGTTATGAGTGGACCCATAGAATGCCACGAAAACATTCCCCAGGCCACAACGCTGCCCCCACCAGTTTGTGTTCCGCCAGCAATGGTTGAAGAGTGTGTGTTCTCCGATGTTTCTCCCCTCATACGCCAACGTCCATCCGTTTGATTAAGCAGCAAACATGACTCATCGGAGAACGTAATCCTTTTCCAATCAGCGGATGTCCAATTCCGGTACTGCCGTTAAATATAAGCTTTTTCTGCCGATTTACATTGAAATGTCGTTTTAGGCACACTTCCGGTAGCCCCATGGTTCATTCTGCCAGTGAGTTGCTCCACTGAAGCGTGTGGGTCGGTCCTCACGAACCTTCGAAGCCGACATTCACCTCTCACATCAACGGCACTTGGTCCTCCGCAGTTTCCACGACACTTATTTGAAATTGTGCTATTTTTCCAATCATGATACACTTTAATCACAGCAGCAGGCGAACAGTTCACAAATTGCTCTGTTTCAGAAATACTGCCACCATTGGCCCGATAGCCGGTAATCATATCTGTTTGCAAATCTGATAAATCACTTCTTTTATCCATAACAGCATCGAGTGATATATTCCCAGAATGGCTACTGCACACCTTATATGCCCTCCACGCCAGCTCACGACACGTGCCTTCTTTCATTGGCTACGCGCTGTTGACGTCAAGAGAGGAGATGGTCAAAACAATGTGACTCGACTGTGTATTTTAAGTAAAGTTGGTGTAAAGTTCCTTGTGTTGTTAATACACAAAATCGACGTGGATTAGGGGCATCAGACAGAAGTCATCGCACTTTCCATGTTTATAAGTGAGTCACGGAAAAATTCTGATAGGCCGCCACCGGGAATCAAACCCAGGTTTTTCCAAGTACGCTCCGGACGTGCTATTACTGTTTGATGTTCCTTGTGCTATTATATACTGGTAACTATGGTTAAGTGCAGTACAAACGAAGCCTGCCTGTACATATTACGATTGCAAATCTTTAAAAAAATAGTACCTACAGCTTTCGTGAAATCAAAGATTACGCAAAATCAAAAGAACAATGCAGCAACATAATAAATTTCAAACAAGAAATAAGGGTTTATCTACTTGACTCATTTGCACGTGCAAATGCAATCTGACGGAAGGTCTCAGAGTGGTACCGAAAGCGCATCGTCCAAAAATCATCCATACGTTGCGGTGTCGAACGTAACAGTTTCAACGTGACACACAAAGCTGAAGCCTTGGAAAAATGTTTTCTACGATATATTGCGCCACACTAAGGGTTGGATGATACGCATCCTGTAGGTTATCTCAAATGGTATTGAAAAACAAATCGTTGCACCAGTAGATTAATTCCTTAACACATAGTCTATTGATGTGTTTGTCAATGCAAACTGCAGCTATGCTGTTAGTTCACAATACGAGAAAAACGTGCTCTACATGAATTGAAGGTTCCGTTTCTTCTGCCGGACAGGGTACCACACCGTTGCAGTGTTGAGACATACACAATTTGTTGCAAAGACATTCAGTTGTCTCGCAACAACATTGGGATATCATACTTTCAGAGGAATGGTAACTAAGTTGTCATCTGTTTCATATTTTGGTAAGCAATAATTCGTTTTATTTTGTGTGTCTGTCCTTATGTCTTTTATAATGGTAAATTTGTTCACCCATTTGGATCTAGGGATAAAGCATCATTGTAGTATTGTATTACCTAGCTGTTTTATGTCGCAATATGATTTCATTTTATGCAAATATGTTTTTGACCCTAGTTTTCGGCGATGAATGCTGTACCCCTTTTAGTCCGGAAATGGTGAAGATTCCCACCCATTCTGAGATTTCACGCATCTTGAATGCTAATTATTTCGAACACTCGAAGTGGATCAGGAACACCAAACAGAAATCCTCGCTCTTTCCACGTTAATAAGTGTGTCTCGGAAAAATTATCATCGGCCAGCATCGGGAATCGAACCCAGGTCTTCCAGTTACACGCCTGCAATGCCACCACTGTACCATAGCGTCCTACAATTCTCCAGAATCACATGTGATAAACTGCCAAACTACATGGCAAGTTACTTCATGGAGCCCCGCTCAATGCTGGGGATTCACCGTTGGCGACCCATGATAAATTTTCGGGTTCGATTCCAGAATCGGCCGCCACCAGTAATCGAAACCGAAAAAAATTGAGAATTTTTTGGGTTCGATTCCCGTTGGCGACCGATGAAAATTATTCCGAGACTCTCTTACTAACGTGAAAAGAGCGATGATTACTGTTTGGTGATCTTGAAAGGTCCTTGATTTCCAGCTGATTTGGGATGTCACATATATTTTTCCTACGATTTGTGGTTCTGATTGCATCGGATCAGAAACAATAGCAGTTATATCTACAGTACTCAGATTCGTCACCAGGAGCATGTTCTCCTGTTACAAAGATACTATTTAGAAATGAAATAGTGGAGCGCCAATGATATTATCACTCTATTCGGTATTAGCTGAATCTGTGCTGAGACCCTATGAAAACTAAATCCTAAATGAATTTTCATCGAAAGCGTCGTCGTGGCTGATAGACGTTCATATTTTCTCTTTATGGAAACATAGTAATGAGGACCTTCAAGTTTCCTAAATAAAATCAACCCTATGCACCCCGCAATTAAATTCAGCATGGAAACAGAGGTGTCTAACTCTTTGCATTTTCTGTGTCTAATGAGAAGCAAGAAACGCAGATGTGAGCCTATGCACTTCTGTTTACTATAAACCCACGTCAAAAATTAACATCATCTACTAAAGATATTTTTCCCTGGTAATTACAAAGAGGCTTTCATGAGATTATGTGCTACCCAGACATTGTAAATCTGTAAGTTCCGAAACTGAAAGTTTATTGCACTTTGTTTCTTTGGATAGAAACGACATGGGGATATCATTATAACCGAAGAAGCAAGAAAGAGAGATAATGAAAGTAATAAGATCACTAAAAATACTTCGCCAAAATTTATTGGGTCCATAAAGTTCATAACGGGTCTTTTCTTGTTGCTCAGAAGAACACTAAACACATTTATTTCTGGCATTGGGATAAAATGACATGATGCATCATCGACATATTCATACGCCTTGATGTACAACGTGTCTCATCTGTACGTTCTGGAATGCCGACCTAAAGAGTGATATAACCTGAGTGGCCACTTTATTATGACCACCCCCTCATTACTTCGTTGATCCGCCTTTTGCCTTTAATACTGCGTCGATACCTCGTGCAATGGACTCCACGTGATGTTGATAGGTAGTTTGTGGAATTTGAGACCCTGCTTGATGAATAGTACTTTCCAGGAGTGTGTGATTGCAGGGTTGTGGATTCAGCTGTCTAATGGCTCTTTCAACTTCATCCCACAAATTCTCAATTGGGTTGAGATCTGGTGATGGTGGGGGCCCCTAAGCAAAATAAACTTACCGGCATGTTCCTGAAACCAATTCTGTACAATACGAGCCCTATGATAGGATGCATTATCTTGTTGAAAGTAGCAATCGCCACTGGGATAAACCATCCACATGACAGGATGCACGTGGTCCGCAACGATGTTTAAATATGATGTGGCAGTCAAACGTTGATCAACATGAATTAAAGGGCCCAAAGCATGCCAGGAAAACATTCCCCAAACCATAACCTTGCCTCCACCAGCTTGAAGGTTTGGAGAAATGCTTTTGGGTTCCATGCGTTAGTGCTGTTTCCGCAAAATTCTCACTCGGCCATCGGCATGGTGCAACTGAAATTGTGATTCATCGGACCACATGAATTGTTTTCAATTATCGACTGTCCAATCCTTGTGCTCCTGTGCGAACTGCAGAAGTTTTCTCTTGTTCTCTGCAGATAGCAAAGGTGTTAGAACAGGCCTTCGGCTGCCATATCCCATCCAATGCAGTGCACGGCGAACAGCGCGTGCAGAGATCATTTGAGGGGATCCTTGATTAAGATGGTCTGTAATTTGCTGCATTGTTGCCCTTCTGTTGTCTGTTACGAGTCTGGACACTCTCCGTTCCGCCCGAGCAATCATTAGTCGATGACGACCATACATTGCACGCAGATACCCAGTTTTGGGCTAACAGTCCAGTCTTTAAACACTTTAACAGCAGCTGCATTGAAACATTTCACGAATACGACGGTTTCGGTGATACTCACTCCGAACTTCTACAATCATTCGATGTTGAAAGTCCGCCAAATCGCATTTTTTACCTATTTCGATGCCCAAAAATCACTTTTACTACTGTTGCAAGCACTACGCTTTCCCTTTTTATACTAGCCTCGCCCTCTGGCGGCAACAGCGTGGAGCCATAGCTTATTTGCTTAAAACTGTCTGTTGGTTAAAATAAAGTGACCACTCAGTGTATGGAAGAATGACAAAAAAATTCCTTTGCCCCAAGGCTGGAAGAAAATGAAATGTATGTCAAATGAAGAAAATCCACCAGCGCTCTGTCAAGAGAGGGATCAAATACTGAGTCAACCCCGCCCTTGAACGACAGCGAGGATAGTACACCGTACACCCCAGCAAAAGAAATGCTACTTGGGAAGACGGTAGAATTTCTGTTTTACAAAGAGGAAAGCAAATATTTTGTCTCAGTGAACTTACCACGTTCATAGACTGCACTTTATAGCTCAACACAAAAAAACGTTACCATTGTTATACTTCGATATGTTGATCTAGCGTAACCTCACGTTATCATTGTTCATTTGATTTGATTTTTAACTACTTATTCTACATATCTACGTATGTTTTAATTTTAGTTTTTAAGTCATTCTTTTGCTTTAAAAACGCCACCGCTTGAAGAGTAAAATCTCAGCAGATCTATGATGCGGTTTTCACCTGAATAGTAAAAAAAAACGAATAATTTTCTTATAAAGCCTTGGACTTGTTTTTCTCCATTTCACTGTGGAAGATTTTTTAGTTTCTATTGTATTAGATCTTTAACATTTATTTCACTTATTTGTTTTAAAATACTTCGAACCGAACATAATATTTATGTAGTGAAGAAATTTATAAATGCCAAATGAAAATCCAAACTGACTTAAAAAAATGAAGTCCATGGTTTCACTAAAATATTGAATAAAAAATATTTTTCAATTATCTTTAAAATCAAATTTTGGAATCTGGAAATCAGGCCATTAAAAAGTACTTCGCCTTTCGGTAGGTTAACACATGTAATATCATATAAGCATTTTTATCGTATAGCACTCTAGTGAACCACGTTGTAACTTAGAAAAGGAAGCACCAGTATGCATGTAATGTAGCATCAATAGATTTCAACAAAACTTTATTTCCATTTCAGAATAAGTTGGATCTTATTTTCATGAATATACTTTAAGACGTGTGGTTCATACTTCAGAAAATTCTGTAAGCCTACTGAAAAGTTACTATACGCAACATAAAGCAAGATTATTTTATATGTCTTCATTTAACTTTACAGGAGCGGAAAGGAAAACCTCAGGATTCGCACGTAACTTAACCCTTTAACGACCAGGTTCCTGAATCAAAGCTTACTTTATACCAACGACTGCTTCACCTATTTGTTTAGCGACAACAATGTCGACTGAATGTTATTTTGCGAAACCAGTAGAGGCAGTGTAAGTTCAAAGAACAGGTGGGGATAGGAACTGCTGCTCACTCTAGACGGGCGTTTCGGGCGGTCGCGGTAGTTTAGGTGTAAGGGCGTTATAATCGTTCACGGGTAAAGGCACAGAGAAAAACTTAAAGTTTATATTACAAACATGTTTTTCGCACTTTAAATATTTCTCTCGTCACGCTATTACTAAAGAAAAAGAAAATGCCATTTCGGAATGTATTCTTAACTAATATAACAAAGTTACGTTTGCCGTTGCTATCATGATAATTCACTCTCTGACGATGGATTTCAAGAATAACTAGTCTTGATTTGGGTAGTTTTCAAACAATACGAGTCTCAAACTCAGTGTCCCATATTACGTAAAATTCAGGAGAATATATTGACAAATCGGGAGACATTTGACCTTGTAACGTTAAAGAAGAATAGCATTATTAAAGTTATTTTGTTTTATTGATTACCAATAAATGAAATTCAGTAATTTAAGGAATTTACTTTGGAGTTTTAGAGGTAAAGATTTCAGGTCTGCAAACTGCATTACTAAAATTCGTCCTGAACGTATTTTCAGCTTTTAATCTAAAACAGAACATATGCCTCCATCAAGAATTTTCAGTGAATATTACAAGTTTTTAATAGTCACACGTGCACCTAATTTTTTCATAACAGCAGATTTAAATCGGAATTATAGCACTGTTCTAAGATAACATCTTTGATTCGGAATGACGTTTAATGCAGCTTCTATCCTAATCCCTTCGGAGTGCTAAACTTTAGAACTTGAATTCTGATATTACACTGTCCGTGAGTTCTTCCAGAGACGAGACATATTTCTACTCTACAGTAGTTTTGTGCAGCCAATTTCACATATCGAAATTTCGAAGTACTGTGGGATAATCAATTTATCTGGTTAGTTTGTAATTTATTTGATATTATGATGGGAAAAATGATAATACGGGATGTTATATTACAATACTCTGTTGTCACAGTTCAGCCAAGTAGAGAACGCGAAGAAAATTACAGTTTCCCCATTTTTCCCTTTTCATCGAAATAATTCTGATCAGATTAATTTTTTAAGTGTCAAATAAAAATGCAGTACAATGTTGTGCTCTTTGTAATCACGGACCACATACTTTAAAACTAATTACATGGGTAAGATTTACTTACATAACGACAGACATAATTTCAGTGTTTCTTTGCCTTTTGTTTTCCTTCTTGGTTCTTGTACAAAATGAACAATTAAAATTCTGAAATCCAAGTTTAGCGTATGGATATTTACAACAAACAACAAAAAAACAAAAAAAAACAACAACAAGAAACTGCGTTGTATTCAGTACATAATAACCTGCATCTCGTTTTAAGTGGATATGCGCAGAGTTAGTTACAAAAAATGATATGGTTTGTATGATTATATAACATGAATTATCCTTTTTCTTTTATATCTTGGTAAGGGAGTAACTTCTCGTCATATGTACGCAAAATTATCTCGAAGTTATCAGAGCGCTTTACAAGTTTGCAACAATCTTCATTCTCATGGGTAAGCTGTCTGATTCTGCAGCAGCCTGAGATAAATAAAACAGCTAAGTGCGGGACAAAGCCAGAGCATCCAAGCAAATTTAGTTGGCGCTTCGCGTTAATTGTGTTGTTATTGCTTTCACTACCAATCAAAATTCCAGGAAAGAAAAGTCAACCTCCTGTAAGCAATACAGCGCATGTCAGGTAGAGTTTATATTATACCGTGGTCCACTGATTATGATATGTGTGTTACACGTAATAACCATAAATGGAGACACACTGTGTCCATGGTCCTAAAACAGCTGTTCGAATCAGTAGCAAAATGCACTGAATTCGCGGAGAGGTCACATCACAGGCTTTTTATCAAGCACCCGGACGCATTTGATTCATAGAAATGGCTATGCTTTTCTTCGACGTAACCAACATTTTTACCGCGAAGATCTTTTTCAGCCAAAAGCTTTTACATAGCTTATTTCACATATCGCATAAAAAAAATGCGGAAAGAAAAATGTTCAAATCACTCTTCTGGTAAGTTTCAGATTACTTTCCCAACTGTTGAACCGTTTTGATGCCACAGAATTCAAATGGACGCCAACACATCAGCTATTCAACAAGGTTTATTGTCTGATCCCAGAACGACGGATATGGTTTACATGAAGTTCTGATATCACGGACTCTGCAACCAGTGAACATATCACTTTCGCAGATGGAATGCATGATCTTTCTTTACAATATAATCGACAGCTGTACATATCGATTATTTTTCCCTGTGGTATCAGACATTGTTTATTATGGAATTCGCCAAACAATTTCCCCGTAAGGATAACGATCAGGATACTAAACCAGAGTGTTATTTATTATTCGTTATTGTATGACACCCTTCCCTAAGGGAAGTACACAAGTAAGGAATATAACTCAGAAAAAGTCAGAAAAATTTCCTCAGACACGGATATCATAAGAGCATACTCGGATTTCCTAGTAAGAAATCTGATGTTGTTGATGGTCCCCAAAATATTGAAATATATTCTATAGCATTGCCCTAAACTGTTTTACCATATTGCAGCCCTTTTTAATCCCAGATTTGCGAAGGGTGCCATAAACAGGAAAACATAAGAGTACCACAAAAGTCATATTTCATGACAAACTACCGGTAGTGAATTTTTCATGTCTTACCCAAAACGGCTACTCTCTTTTCGTGGTTTTGTTTAAATACAACGTGGAAAGTCCCTTCCGTTTAAAAAGCAGTTGAAAAGTATCATGTTCTCCTTAAGTGAGATATCAAAGAATTATATATTGAATGCTTCGAAAACCTCTAGTTCAGATGTAGTTGAAATTCTGTAATGTTGTTTCTAATTATTATACTGTATTACGAAAGCGACATTTCAGCATATTGGAAATTTTACAAATTCAGGGAAACATACTTTACCATTTATCATTCAGCATTTAATTCAAATCGAAATATATATTAAAATAAGTAATTAAAGTTGTGCGGGTTTTATGGCAGTAAGACTAGGACACAACTGACTCGTATTAATATTACCATAGTCCACTGGAAAGAACAGGCCCTGAAACGAACGGTCATGTAACCAATTTTGTCTGAATTTTCAGCTTATTATTTGGAATTAATTATTATTTTTTACTACTACTAGCAAATTATATTTACAAGTGATCCAGATATAATAATCTAAATCCCACACAAAATTTAATATTACATCCACTTACATTTTTTTCACACAACTGACACAAGAATAAAGCAGTTTTGACTGGAAAATATAATGCAATAAGGGTTTTTAAGAGACTTTAATCACAAGAATACTAACTGTATTCACTTGCGGTAAAAACTTGGAATAATTTCACTAAATGAGAAGGCCATGAAGTAACAGCGCTTCGTTTCATGGCCTCCTCTTTCCAGTGGGCTTGGAATGTGACCACTCCGTTCGTTTGACATCCACAGTGCTTAACCACGTTCGTGAGCTGGATTGGAGGGTATATAAAGTGTACTGTAGGCATTCTGAAAACATATCACTCGTTGCTGTCATGGATAAAAGGAGCAACTTAACAGATTTGCAAAACGGGATTATCTGCTGTCGGGCCAAGGGCGGCAGTAAATCTGAAACAGCGCAGTTTGTGAACTGTTCGTGTGACGCTATGGTTAAAGTGTATCGTGATTGGAGAAATGGCACCATTGCAAATAGGCGATGTGGAAACTACGGAGCGCCACGTGGCATTGACGTGAGAGGAGAACATCGGCCTCGAAGGTGCGTGAGGGCCGACCCACACGCTACAGTGGAGGCAACTCAGTGGCCGAATCAACCAAGGGGCTACCGGAAGTTTGCCTAAAACGACATTTCTGTGAACCCTGCTGCGTATGGGGCTCCATAGCAGACGAATACTCACTGCACCAATGCTAACGAAGGTGCATCGGCAGAAAAGGATTACATTTACGCGGCAGTATCGGAATTGGACCTCCGTTGATCGGCAATGGATTGCTTTCTCCGATGAGTCATATTTTCTGCTTCATGGAAAGAATGGACGTTGGCGTATAAGGCGAGAAACATAGGATAACGGAATGCTGTTAAAGCTCATCGAGTTTCACGCAAAATTACCTATGAGACAAGAAGTCGCCATTTTCAGTTTGCCATTATTTTATTGAAGCACGAAATCAGAATCTTGGGGAGTTTTTTTTTTTTTTTTTTATAAACTGTTAAATAATATCATGCAACGAACCTGTGCAAAACTCCTAACGAAAAGCGAAAAGCTAGGAACAATTGTAGTATATAATGCAGATAATTTTTTATTTTTAAATGCATAAAGTACGAAAACTCTTCGGACGATCAACTGAAAATCGTTGATCAAGTTTTGCACGATTGTAATATGTCCCGTAGCATAGTAGAGAAAAACTTAAATTTCGTATTTTGAATCTTCCTGAGATAGATAGTTACAAACGCAGCAGTCTTTACCCCTTTATAACTTATTCCTTTTGAAGACAAGAACCTCATGTGAATAATGCAGTAATGGCATTTAAAATTTTGTAATTCCTCAACACATTTCCTAAGATTACGAAACCAGTTTGATTGATAACCATAGGAGAAGCACAACAGTTTTAAACGACACAAGCTAATAGACTTTATAACGAAGTGAATTTCTCCGTCATTTTTATCCGCGCCGGGGTTCGAACCCGGGTCCACTCATTCCGGAATAAGTTGCTCTACCAATTAAGCTACGCGGACGTTTTATTCTGATTCCTATCTGACTTTATGTCGTGTGCGTCCTTCTGGCAGGTACGTCACATCTCCTGGTACGTTACATCATCTCCCCCTTATTTTTTTTTTTTCGAAGTGCTGGAGAAAGGATTCTCGTATTTTTCCTATCTCGCGGTGTGGAAATAACATCACACCATTGCGAGATTGTGAACGGTCGGGTCATCCGGATAGTTCGGGCGCCATTATAACGAAGTGAATTTCTCCGTCATTTTTATCCGCGCCAGGGTTCGAAATCGGGTCCACTCATTCCGGAATAAGTTGCTCTACCAATTAAGCTACGCGGACGTTTTATTCTGATTCCTATCTGCCTTTATGTCGTCTGCGTCCTTATGTCAGGTACGTCACATCTGCTGGTACGTTACAACTTGAAAAAGCGGCAGTTAATAAATCGCTTAAATGAAATGAAAACATAGCGACAACATTTTTGCTTCTTCATTGGAATAAATCTAATATTGCTACGAAGAAGGGCATTTCATGTAAAACAGTTTGCAAAAGATGATGTTTTGGCAATATCAGTAAAATCTTTCTATTCCTCAAATTGCAGGCACAGAAGATTGAATCTATTAACGTCGTAGGGTAATTTCTCCCAAATTTTGATTCGGTGTAATATTTCCCTGTCGTGAAATAAAATTCATGGGTAGCTCAGGTTTCTCAGCTACGCCTGAATTTTATTTCACGACAGGGAAATATTACTGATTGAAGCAAGAATTTAGGAATTAACTTTAGAATTGAGAAATACTACATCTATCGTGCGTACAGAGAGACAGACAGAGAGACGGGGTAAACTGGAGCATATACGCTTCTTTAACCTTTGGTTGGAAAGCGTAACAAGTTAGTAAAATCATGCAATGGATTCATTATGATACGCTTTCTAACATACCAGGAATCATTACTCAAGTTATTATTCAAGTTATGAGGATAATTGCTGTAAAATAAATCTCGCTCCTACGAACTGACCTTTGACTTCATCTCGATGATATTCAGCAGAGCAGGTAAAGTATACTTCCTGAACAACATGATAAAGTTTTGTCCCAATCGAAGCATTTTTACCTAAGTTATAACACATAACGGTGGTAGAATGGATCCCGCTCTTATGTCCTGACCTTAGACCACGTTTCGTCCATTTTTAACAGGATTCGTCCCCAGGTGGTCCCCTACGACATACTAAACTTTCATCGAACTCGAACCATTTTTACGCACGTTATGACGAATAAGGTTGGTGAAGTGGATCCCGCTCCTTTGTCGTGAAATTTGACCCCATTTCACCCATTTTCAAAATGGTTCGTCCCCAGGTGGTCCACTACCACATACTAAAATTTAATCGAAATCGAACTATTTTTACGCCAGTTATTGTGCGGAAAGACGTACGGATAGACGGACGGACGGGCAAAGCTGGAGCATATACGTTTCTTCAATCTACGGTTAGAAAGAGTGTAAAACACTACATTTTGTGCGAGTAAACTTTAAATCCAGATTTCACCATTTGAGTCCAAATCTCAGAAGTTTGGAAATAACGCATAGGAAGAGAGGACAGACCGACGAACGACAAACGGACAATCTCAGAAATTTTGAAAGAATATTTAATCGTGCGGACAGACCGACGGACTGACAGACAGAAAAACCTGGAACATATACGCTTATTCAACCTACGGTTGGAAAGCGTAAAAACATGCAATTCATTGGTTATGTCACCCTTTCCAACATATCGGAAATCATTACTCAAGTTATGAGGATAATAGCTGTGGAATATATTTCACTCCTGTTACCTGACCTTTGACACCATTTCGATTATATTTAAGAGAACTGGTTCAGTATAGCTCCAGAACAACATACTAAGTTTTGTCGAAATAGAAGCGTTTTTAGTAAAGTTATGAGGATAACGGCTGTGCAATAAATATCGCTCCCGTACTCTGATCTTTAACCCCATTTCGATTATATTAAACGGAGCCGGTTCAGTATACCTATGGAACAACGTACAAACTTTTGTCGCAATAGAGGCATTTTTATTCAAGTTATGAGGATAATGTCTGTGGATTAAATCTCGGTCCTGTGCCCTGACCTTTGACGCCATTTTGATGATTTTCAACAGAACCGGTTTATTAAACCTCTGGAACAACATGATAAAGTTTTGTCGCAATCGAAGCATTTTTATGTAAGTTATGACGCATAAGGGTGATAGAATGGATTCCTCTCCTATAACTTGACCTTTGAACCCATTTCGTCCGTTTTCAATAGGGCTCGTCCCCAAGTTGTCACTACCACATACTAAAATTTCATTGAAATAGAACCATTTTAAGCGAGTTATCTTGCGGACAGACGAACAAAGCAGGAACATATACGCTTCTTAAACCTCGGTTGGAAAGCGTAAAAAAAATTATAATTGCGCCGGTTATGGTGGAAAACAATGCAGGAGATGTATTCAAACTTTCACAGAAGTGATTCATTTTTCAGGCGGTGAGGAGATGCGCTAAATTCGTAAATGATATTTCTCTATTTATATAAATCTCGACTGCAAAATACAATTTAAACATATCACGAGATTTCTACACTTTACCGATAAATATAAAAAAATCTGCAGTTACCTGTAATAAAACTGGCAAGTTGAACCGTATCTGTGGCATCAGTGCTAACATCCATCGCCAAAGCATAAAATTTAAAATTAGCAGCTTTACTCTCCAAACCTCTTTCGATAGATTTCCGAATTTATTCAGTTCGCCTAGCTACAGTCTGGTGAGACAAACCGATTTTAGAAATATCCCCTTTTTTCTCATGGGGAAATTATATCTGCCACGCTTTCCATACATTGCTTAATAAACTCACTATCAGTAAATGGTTTTGAGTTTTTTAGTACTAAATTTGCTACCACCTAACTAGTTTTTAGAATAGAGTCCGCTTTATTTTTTTATATTTTTTAAAATATTGTTGAGAATACAGACTTTTTTCAGTTCCGCTATTTTGTCGTTGAAACACACTCTTGATACGCACCGAATTTGGCACTAGTTCGCAGCCTCGGTCTTAACACTGCATTTGGTATTTATACCGTTGCTAATGAAATAACATCAACTTTATATCTAGAAAATTCAATTAAATCATCAATAATGTAAGCATTAAATATAGTAATTGTAAGCGTTAGTTGTAAAAATTGCTCATATCAGTTCAAGGTGTCTTTAATTTTATCACTGTTTTTAAATACGCTGCTTTGGTTTCATTAAGTTCAGATGAACTTGCAATGTGAAGTTAATGTGAAGTCATACTTGGAGATTTTGCTACCCATGGCGACCTACCCTTTCGTCAAATAAATTTTCTTCCTGAAATAATTTCCCAGAACAGCCAGGTTTCGTCTTGATTAAACATGTGCTCATATCAAGAAACATACTCCTAATTTGATGTTTCCATCTGAATTGTACAATTTCTAGCTTCGGCATCACAGATTGATACCGCAGCTTCAACACTCCGTTGAAAATAGTACACATTAACATACAGAATTTATGTCCATAAACTAACCTTTGTTCTTCCAATTTAGCGAATGGACCTGTAATATCTTATGCGCAAGGAGACCGATGTAGGTCGACAAAGAGGAAAATACTGTATGTAATCCGTTAATGCTGTGACACTTCTGATAGGTATCGAAGATTACAATCAAAGCACTTTTGTTACATTTTAGGACGAAATTTGTTAGATCTAGGAACTGCGTTAGACTTTAAATTGATGATAAAAAATTGTGCATGAAAAGATAATTTTTTTTAAGTATAAAAGCAGAGAACCACCGAGAAATGTGTTATTGTGTGTTACTTCGTGAGTTATTGTGCTGCTTTTTTCGTTATTTAAACTGGCGACTGTGAACCATGCACGTGACTTTATGAAGCGAAAAGGAGAAATGAAATATTTTAATATAAAATATCCCTTCAACATTAAATTCGCAAAATCCTCGCTTTCCCGCAAATATACTTTTTCCTTCCTTTCTGCCATTAGTAACAAGAAACGCTGTTACCAGCGAAAGTAAAAGGAAACAAATTCATCTGAAAATTGTTTTTACTGTTCGTCCAAATACGATTTTTGAATTTCATTTGCGTAGAATTGTTTTTTATGAGAAGCGTCTGTGCAGGAATGGGACAAATTATTTTTTGCATGCTTTAAGACCCGATTTGAATTTTAAGCTAGATCATCTTACTTTCCAACCATATTTCGAATGAATAAATAGGATAAAGGCAGAGGCAAAATTATTATAACCAATGAACATAATACGGATAATTTTAGTAGTGGAAAACCTCATATTATCGAATATACGACCTAATTCTCAATGTTATTATAGCTTTTAATAGTAAAAACAACCAAATTAAAATAAAGCAGAGAATTCTGCATTCGGTGATAAAATACACGAAAAGCCCTATAAAAATTGAAGTGTTTTGAAGAAACATTAAAAACAGCAAAGAAATGTTTCTCCGTAATGAAGCATATCCGGGCCCACGAAATTTCTCCAGTGGAACTATCAGAAGTTATATTTAAAAAACAGCAATATATCTTTCCTGTATGTGACTAGGGGTAGAAGATTTAACACGTGCTTTGGGGAAAAGCTTGTACAACCAAGAGAAGATTTTCCAAGGCATACTTAAAACCAAAGGTCCTCCTTCAAACTGAAACACAATCGGATGCCATATGGTGGCAGAATTGTGAATAGTAAAAACGTAGACGGTATGTGTAAAATATTCTCAGTTGCAAAAGTAATACGATTTTCTAATACGATTCTAGGTGCAGAGATAACAGGAAAATAATTTTTGCTCAAGGTAAAAATGATAAGGTTCATAATCTGCTCTATTTTTGCTTATATGAATAATGTAGAATCTCTACCGCTTAAGCCAATTGAGCATGATTCGAATGCTTTCAATCGATGAAATGCTGCTCGCGCCATTCCTTCTACATCTCAAAAAGACTTAACGTTTTCCCCTTTGGAAAAATAGCATTTGATCCCAGAGTCTCTTTTGGATAATCGCATTCATAGTATGGTTTAGCGCTGTACTGCTTGGTTCGCTTTCAGTGGTGATTACGTTTGATGTTAAAGACAATGTTTCCAATAGCTTGCTATTCTATGAGATAACGTTTCACTCCGTGTTTCACTAATTTCTTTTTCAGGGCTGTAATTTGTGTTGCCTTGTGTGCATTTTACATATTCAGAGTTCACAAATGTAAAACACTATATCGCACAGCACATTTAAAGTTCCGTTATTCATGTCCATCTGTTTGGCAGTTTTTTTCTTTAATGTTAGTTACGTTTTTTTTTAGGGGGGTGATTATTTTAGGAACCTACGTATTTATTAAGTGGCTTACTTCATATGTTGTTTTACAAATATTATTAAAAAATATGATGTCTAGCATTTAATTTAAAATTAAGACATCTTGTAACATCTCTTCTTATTAATATTTTCTTGATGGCACTCAATGTAGGATATTGGCTTCCTCCAGTCCTTTCCAACTTCCTCAACCCCCAGCATTAGTCCACCAATTATCACCTCTAAATTTCTGATGGTCATCTCTCCTTCTTTTTCTCTGGTGTTCCCTTCGTCTCCTTCCATTTCTCGGTATGGCATTCACTAATTAGTCGTGTCCAACTTTTATCTTTCGGTCTTCCAACATGTCCAACACATCTCCACTTTAATTTTTCTATTATTTTATCATCATCATTATCATCATTGTCAAAAATTATCAATCCACTGCTGGACGAAGGTCTCCCCAAGTTTCCTCCACAACGGTCTGTCTTGTGCCAGTCTCCTCCATGTCACAACTGCATACTTTTGAAATTCATCCACCCATCTGCCACGTGGTCTTCTTCAGGGTCTTTTCCTGTCCCTTGGAATTCAATCTAAAATTTCGGCTGTCCAACCATGGTCTGTCCTTCTGGCAGTATGTCCAGCCCATTGCCATTTCAGGGATTTAACTCTGATCATGATGTCTTTCCACTCTCGTCATTTTTCGGATCCACGAGTTCCTCTTCTTATCTCTCCTGGTTACAACAAGCATGCACCTCCCCATGGTACTTTGAGTTAACTGCAGTCTTTGTATGTCTCTTTTAATTAAGGTCCACGTCTCTGCACCATACGTAAGCACTGGAAGGATGCATTGATAAAACACTTTTCTTTTAAGACATAATGGCATATTGCTCTATAAAATTATGCTGTTTCTTACAAACGCTCTCCAGGCAAGTATTGTACACCGATTAATTTCTTCATCAATGTGACCCTCACTTGATATCTGCTGTCCAAGATAAACGTATGTGTCTTTTATCTCGAGCTTTTCTCCATCAATCGATAAATCTTCATTTCTTGTAAAATCATTGTACATCACTTTTGTCTTCAGAAAGTTCATTTCTAATCCCACTTTTTTACTCTTGTCAGCAAGTTCCTGGATCATACTCTGCAGCTCTGATAGGGTAATTGCAAAAATGACTACTTCAGCAGCAAAACGAAGGTGGGTTAGATAATCTCCATTAATCTTTATCCCCTTGTTTTCCCAGCTCAGCGACAGAAAGTCACCCTCCAATATGGCATTAAAGAGCTTCGGAGATATAGTGTCACCTTGTCTCACCTCTTTCCAATTTTTATGTGTGTTGTATTTTCAAACAGCCGAATCTTTGCCCTTGCACTTTCATAGATGTTATTAATAATATTAATTTATGCATCTTCAATACCGCAGGATTTCAGAGTCATTCTAACTGCTGATGGTTTTACCGAATCAAAGGCTTTTTCATAATCGATAAAAGCCATGCACAATGGAAGTTCATATTCCCTCGCTCTTTCAATTAATTATTCCAGTACGTGGATATGATCTATTGTGCTGTAGCCACTCCTGAATCCAGCTTGTTCTCTCGGTTGAGCCATGTCCAGTGTTACTTTCAAGCTGAGTGAAAAAACTTTAGTGAAGATTTTATAAATAACTGATAGGAGGCTGATAGGTCTATAGTTCCTGAGATCTTCAATGTCACCTTTTTTGTGTAGCAGGATCATTGTAGCAGTGTTCCAATCCTCAGGAACCTTCCCTTCATTAAGACAGCGAGTGAAAATTTGGGCGAATACTGTTTCGATTTCTCCACTTGCTTCTTGTATGATGTTTACAGTAATTCCATCTTCTCCTGGAGCTTTTCCCCGCTTCAAGTCTTGATTGCATGTGCAACTTCTGCTGAAAGGACTGGAGGAACTCTGGTACTGGTACCTTGTACCTTTCGTGATGTTTGGAGTACATGTATCATCCCTTTCATATACTTTGGTGTAGAAATATTTCACTCTTGTTAAAATTGCGCCTATATTTCTTGTTACAGAACCATCTATTTTTCTCAGTGCCATAATCGGTTTTCTTCCCTTACTGAGATGTCCTTTTGCTATCTTTAGGCATTGGTTGTTTTCAAATGCTTTCCTCACTAGTTCACAGTTGAATTTTCTTACATCTGCCGTGATACTTTTTCGTACTGTCTTGCGTAGCTCTATATATTCTACTTTGGAAGTCCCATCTTCTTTAGTTGTCCTCATCTCTCTTCTATTTTTCATCAACATTTTGGTTTTTCCTGATAATTTATTCACATGCAACTTGTTCTATTCGTTCAGTTCCTCTGGTGCAATTGTATATGGCATAGACTCAGAAGATGCATATTCGCCTATGCTTTCATTAATACATGACGTTGACTGTTTCGGATTACACAAATCGTGTACCTGGACCTTATCTAAATCAATAAAAAATTTGTCGGAGGCTTGGGAATGGGGAGGTCTTCAGAATGAGGTACAGGACGTACAGCAGAAAGTATATTTGGATATTCTACAGTCCATTTCTTCTTCTTTGTGATACCTTCAGCCACTGGTGGCACCATACATAAATAACAGTCATTTATGTGATTTGTGGGCTCCCTCCAAATCATGGGAACAGCAAAACCCATCGTTTTTCTTTTGCCAATAAACCACTGTAACAGATTCGTTGCACACGTGAGGCAACATACATGTTAAGCCCAGTCCTTATCCTCATCGCCTATCCTGCAGCCGAAATACAAATGATAAGCCTTTTTAACAACCGGAGTGATGTACTTTTTCTGTGCAGCAAATGTAACTTTTCCACACATATATAGCAAAAGTCATCCGCCTTATTCACACATGCACGCGACATAGCTACGTAATGTCACAATACTAGTATCACTATAAAAAGCTGCTATCACGAGAGTACAGTCACCAATGAAGGGAAGGAAACAAATGGACTGGGCTCTTTACCGTTGGGCTGTTGAAACTGAAAGGATCGGGTAATACTACACCGGATGTCGTGGCAACTCCGGACTTCTCACGCAATGATGCAATACTTACAGGTCTGCCGGTGCCTAAGATTACGAAAAACTCCGTACGAAACTGATGTTCTTACTATATTGTTATTTTAGTACCATTATAATATACATTTACTAACATTTATTATATTTCTCATAAATTTATTAATATGTAACATTAAAAAAATGTACTCATTATTCTTACTGTTTTACTAAAAATTAAAAATGTTTAACCTTCCATCAGCTGTTTTTCCGAAACAAGAGCCAATGAAAGTTTTTCATGGCGATATTCGTTTTCAGTGGGTTAATTTCATATATAATTGCACACTTTCCTGTCAGAAGCATTTCATTGTTGTCCAGCGATATTTATTGATTATATGTTACAATTAGACATATCATCTCAATTAATTCAATGACCTAGCAGATTTAATTACTGTATAAAAATAAATGATGCACAGTATTTTCTTTTAAAAACAATTTATATATGCAGTGAATACGATTGTAATAAACATTACAATTCGTCTGTCTCTAAATTAGTGACTAGTCTTTGCCTAGTCCTAGTTTGAAAAGTAATATTACAATGCGAATAAATATTTCCATTTTCAAATAGAAGATGTAACTAGATCCACATGGTCGTACTGATTCGCTTTCAGGTGGATTAAAACTGTGTAATTTTCAACAGATCCATCTGGTTCAGCTCATAAGAAGCGAAACTATCACTTGGTGAATGTTAGCAAGTCTGCAACATTTTCTGTCATTTCATGCCAATAGGTATACATGAAGTTTCTTTCCTTAGCACATATTTCTCAACTGTTACATTTGTTAACAATATTACATGATCACAGTTATATTTCATGCTAACTTATGCTATTAACTATATGTTCGGTACTGGAGTCCTTACATGGCTTTTCCAGTCTTTACGAGATTATCACTCGCCATTAAATTAATTTCAGACGACAATATCAGAAACACTTAGTCATAATAAACGTTGTTTATTTTTATCATCTTAGGTTCCAAGGTTGGAGCGTTTTGACGAATCGTTGATAAATATATATTTATTAGATTTTGTTTAATAAGAAACGGTAAATTGTAACAACAATTATGTTTCTATTAATAACATGGTGTGATAAATGTTTAGTTATGCGTAACATACATAAAAATTGAGCTACTCACCAAAATATCAAGCATAGCACAAATGCACAGCAGAGGAATACGACATTTTTGAATGTACATTTGGATAAAATATATGAAGGCATTACATTTTTAAGGAATATTACATTTAAAGTTTTGTTTCATTTTTCTACATCCATATTCTAACACTATAAACAATTAAACATGGTAGAAATGACGATTGCATTACGTTACTGCATGTGGTTCCAGATTGATCAAAGTAGTCATTATATTTCAAAGATATCGTGGGATATTATTTTCTGATTTTTGTGTCTCCAAATAATGAAGTCATTGAATTGAAGTTACCATATTGAATCACAGATTGAATAAAATGCCATCATTCATACTTGTTTGCTACTAAAATGAAATATATCAAGCGGGAATAAGGAATATTGACCTAAATGTTGCATTGTCTATAATAGCATGGACTATTCAAATGCATGTTTCAGAATTGAAATGTAATGCTTCATATTTCTCATCTTGTTTCGAAATTCACCGTTTACATGATATTCTTTAAGATCATCATTTTTATATTTATTTGTTCTGAATTTCTGTATTATCTTTCTTTCCGGTCCCTGCTAGATCTTCCTTAATAAAGAACTACTTTAAGTTCGAAGAACTACAGCGTAAAGCTTACTCTACATACCGAGGAATAAGGAAATCAATTGAATAAAGGTGAAGATCTTGGTGAAGTAATGCCTAAAATATAATGACACTCCTGTTTTCGACAATATTAACCTTCTTTGCAATCCGACTGAAAATACAATTCGATATGCCGAGTCAGTTTTAATTTTAAAAAATACAAAGCAATGTGCGGTAACGTCAGCTTCTGTGTGGAACTCACTTTGTATTGGCTATGACTAACTTCTGAAGGAAATGTTCGGAAAAAATGGTAAAAACGAAGAAAATCATCTCTACGCAATTATGAAATAACGTTCACCCAAAAATATCTTTCCAGGTACAAACACAGAAATTGGTTACTACTAGTACTATTAAAATACCTAAGACAGACGCCTATACCGAGAGTCAAAGCACTTAGTGCTTTTCGAAAATTGTCTTGCCTGTATTTAAGGACAAAAAGAACTGATCCGAGCTTATTGAGCACTCTGAGAGAGTACTATTACTAAAGGCTGATTATAGATAATTGAAGCCACTGCCACTCAGGTAGCTAGAGTCAAAAAAGCACGTATCCTTACGAGATGACTGCCATTCGCTATAGTAAAAAACGTTTATCCCACACGTGCCACTAACAGCAGAAACGATTAATCAAACATTTTCCGGCTCATTTTTAGCACAATATGCTTAAAAAGAAAATTACCAGTACAAATATTTGTTTACCCAGTATCGATTTAGGTTACCTTGATGCACAGTGACTTTTTCTTCGTCTCGCGTCTAAAATTTTCATATTATAAATTTTCAAATTTTCACAAGACTCACATTCATTTCGGTTGTTTTGTTTGCACGTATGAAATAAATCTCTTTAGTAGCACCGCCAACCAAATAGTCGTGGTAGGTACTCTCTCCGTCATCACACTTTGATCTTCATTAAACATTTACTTATCTATAAGTGTCACACAGGCAGGCCAATATCTCGTAATTTTTTTTAAATGAATATATTGCAGCATTTTTAGTTTATTGTAGCCAATTTTTTATACAAAATTGTCACATTAGGTTTTTCTAAACCTTCCTGTCCTTAATAGTTACATGTGACTTGTATTATTGACAAGATAAAATCACATATTTTACTATTTAATTCTAATAGTTTGCTATATTTAAATCTTATCTGAAAAAATGTTCCTCCTACAGCTATCCAAAATGAAAATTCAGAAAAACTCCCCTTGGTAGGTTCATTTGTAAAACAGTTGCTATTGTAGGCGCTTTTTCAAGTGTCACAAATCAGCTACATTTTGTGTCTGTTACTACAGTAGCATTTCTGTTATATTCTCAAAATATAAATTTGCCATACCGAGTAGAATAGCTGTTTGGTAGTTTTGTTTCTCCTGTGCACTTATTAAAGTCTCCACATGCTTCAAATGGAATGTCACAATTCTTATTTCCACGGGAAGAAAGACTTAGGTTTAGGTCATATATCACAGTCTTAAAATTCTAATCTTAAATTAATATTATTTGCTGCTGACCCATCAACAAAATTTTATGGAAATCGTATCTGAATTAAGAAAAGAAGAATAATGTATGTTTTCCGACAGGAAAAACCATATCAGCGTTTTATGTGTTACAATTCAAACGAAAGTCACCAAAACAACAAATTTTATACATAAAGACATTTGAAAGTTGTTGGAACTTGTTTAGAATGTTTTCCAGACAAAAGGTGAGAATAGATACATCAAAGTTCTGGTCAGATAAGAAAGGAACGTGCAAAATGTTCATGGTGTAGCAGGAGTTATATCGAAAAATAAAATTGTTGACTCACAGAAGACTCACATAGATTGTAGAAACTCTTTGAATCTATAAAATTTTAAAGGCATTTTGCTTATATAAAATGAATACATCCTAGGATTTTATTTTTATACTCTGACGTTGTAGGATATATAACTTTACTTCGTTCCATGAGTTCAGAAACGAGTTCTTAACACGAAAAGTCACTTTAAGAATTATTAAGTATGTATGGCGATGTGTGTGAGAAATATGCCGTTATCTGAGAAATATAAAGAACGTTTACAGTGGTTAGGGGGAAAGTGAATGGCACGTATTTCAATGCTATCAGAGATTGCTCGCGACGAGCAGAAATTCATTCTTGAAAGAACGCTTAATAGGTATAATCAGCTGCTTCTCATTCAGACAATATGTCTGAAAAAAGCTCTCAATGCGATTCTTGTGCCAAATGATTCCTGGAGAACAGTGAATGGGAAGATCTGCGATCCTCGGCAATTTGTCAAATTCTACTTGTCCTCGCCCAAAGAACTGCTTTAGACCAAATAATGGTTTAGTCAGTAAGAAAGTGAGACAACCGGCCTGGAATGGTTGCAAAATAAATAGCCGTTCATTTGAATGTGCAGACGTAGGTGATCATTATGCGTGAAGGATGAGTACACTCCCAGGAATGAATATATTTGCCATCGCTATCTATCGATCAAAAAGTACAGAGTACAATTTGAGTACCACTGTGATACTAAACATTAGGCTTTTTTTTTTGCCGTAAAACATTTGAGAACTTAATATTGTCATCAAAAAGCGACATATGTTCTAATGAAACATTTTAGGCAACTTTCAGTTTAACCTTTCGTTTTGTACAACTTTCTCGAAGCCGAAGTGCTTGGATTTTTGCAGTTCGCAGTATTTTACTGTAAGGATTTTGCCTAGGTTACGGATCTTTCAATTATTTTAAGAAAATTTCTTAAAAGACAATTCCTTAAAGCTCTTTCAATTGTTTCAAATGAAATCATGAGGTGATGAAATGACGCTACTTTTTTAAACATTTCGAAAGAGAGCGTTTCATTCACTTTTTAAGATTTTTGTCCCTTCCATTTACTCTCTCCTTTACTAAACACTGTTGTTCACAATTTACAATTAAAATTACTTCTTTTCGCGAAGCGTTTGCTTACATAAAAAATCCTAAATATCCGTGTTGAACTGCCTTATTTCCAGAATTGTAATGCAACTTGCTAAGACCATTTTGCTTTGCGTTAAGAAAATCCATTTGTAGATGTACGAAAGATACAAAAATCGAAGTTTTCAGATTATGAATTTCCATTTTAATAGAAGAACTTTTACGCAATTTATAAGAAAGGCAAAATAAATGCACAGACATGTTGCGATGTAGCTCGCTGACATAACGTTTTATTCCATTTATATATATCAAAACATTTTTACCACATTATTTCACCCCAGAGTGAAACGCAATTTCCGTGCTGAAGTTAAGCCGCGTAGCACTTTGCATGCACTGAAGACGTGTGCTGATTGGTTTAAATTGGTTAAGAAATTTGAAATACCGTATCTTCATTCGTACTGCCAAAATCATAAGCCAGTAATTTTTGTCACCAAAAAAGTGTAATTCTGTTTTCCAATCATTCGAAAAATCGTGATCAAAGTGATTCTTGTAATACCAATCCTCGGTCATACCTTGCGTGAAAAAGGCATCTTGTAAATTGTACTCATTAGAAACGAAGCAATGCCGACATGCCGTATTCCTATGCCGACATGCCGTATTTGCCATTTAGGAAAATGCTTAAAGCTAATAATTTCGTAGGAACTACCTACTAAATGTGCTACATCTATCACGACGAACGTAAGAAAGGAGAAACAAGATGTATCTGTCACTTTCTTCTTCCCAAGGGCACTGTGTCTGTGTCAGGGGAACCTTTCCTTCACGATTTCGTGGAAACGCTAAGGAGTTACAAAATTCTCACTCACGACCTCTTAGAACACGGAATATGACAGCGCAGCACGTTCGGCTGCTGATGTTGGTGGTGTGACAGAATTGCTTGACCTCGGTTGCAACATCCCCCATATGTTCTAAAATATCTGTAAAAGCAATACCTGAGACATAAGTTCTCGTCGAGATCTAAATGGAACTGGATTTCATGATTGAGCAACCGCATTCAAATCTGGCATTAGATATATTAACGCAGGCCTCGTTTGAAGAAACGCAAAGTTTGGCACCAGTGTATCTTAGAGCTCTGCAGACACGATTTCTGAAGTTGTAGATGACATAGCCTAGTTTAAGGCTTACAGAAAAGAAACTACTTTTGATAGAACACAGTTTTAAAATGCTAAGTAAATACATACTTTATTTTACGAATAATAAACTAAAACCATTTTCAACATTAAACGCAATATTACATAGCACATATAAATTCCTTATTTCCGAATGACTTTTGAACACAATTTTATCTGAAACACGAATTATTTATAAAAAAAATGTCCACATACAATTGTCTCAGGATTATTCTCTGAATCTACAATATTTTTTCTGATATTACACACTGCTTTCCGACATTTTAATGAATTAAGTACTGTGTCACTTCATCTGAAACACGAATTATTTATAAAAAAATTTTCCACAGACAATTGTCTCAGGATTATTCTCTGAATCTACAATATTTTTTCTGATCTTACACACTGCTTTCCGACATTTTAATGAATTAAGTACTGTGTCATCTTAGAAACTCGTATTACATATTCCGAAAGAAATTTCTCAAGTCTTAATCTCTTTATAAACTCAAAAAACAATTTTATATAAAAATCTCAGACTGAGAGCTTTGTAACCATACACTGAAACAGTGAGTACATCTAAATATACAAGATACGACCATAAATTATAAATAATATTTGAAGAGACATTTTAAAAGTTATTTCTTTTTTAAATTACGGTATGCATGTATATTTCCAGTACGGAAATACACTGGCCACTTTCGAAGCGAAAAGATAATGATGTTAGTGGTATTGCGGTTTCGAAGGTAAAGGTAATCATATGCATTTCTAGCGACTAATGGAAATTAATTATAAGCGTAGGTAGCTTGTTATTTTAAATTGGCACCATGATAATAGAACACGTTGCTTAAGAGCTCCGATTCAAGTACCTTGCAAAACATGGGAAACGTGTCTTTTCGCCGCTAGGTCTACATGCTTACTGAATATATTACCTTCAGTGAGGGATTAACCTAAATTAATATCCAGATTAGCCCGGGCAGCAGAAATAACGCTGTTGACATGCTATAGGCAGAAATGCGACTAATTGATAAGGTTGTTGCTTTAAAAGTTGCATTAAGTGCAGTAAGTGGGGCTATGTACAATATTTCTAAGACATGGAAATGTCCCAGATATACCAAGGAGTAGTCACCCGAGGATTGCCACTAAGATGTATGTTCTCTCGTTGACAGTAATGGTCGGAGAAAGACTAGTATCACCAATAAGTAACTATGGGAAACACTTTGAGCTTTTTCTGGTTTCACAGTACCTACGCAAATGGTAGGGAACCATCTTCACGAATACAAACTCAATGCAAGGAGACTACTGTGATGTATAGCATTGACATAAGCTCGCCATCATCAAGAGTGTACCTGTCTCCAGCATTACATGTCATCTAATACGGGATGTCACACCATGCACGTTTCAGAGACGAATCTCGCTTCTCTCTTTATATGATTATTGACGAAGACAAGAGTGGAGGAGTTCTGGCACACGAATGCAACCATACCGTGCACCGTCCACCAACATGTCCATCTACCGCCCGCACAACCTTATCAGTGGCAGTCAGGAGTGTGTTTTAACCAATGTTCTTCTTTGTACGTTGGGCAAGGCAACATGGATTTTTCTGGGTACAAAAACGCGAGCATTGTTCCCATTGTGACCCTGATCCAAGCTTCTATTGGACATGCCTTCCGTTTTCGGGATGAAAATGAAACCAACCACCGTGACTGCAGCGTGCTTCAGGAGCATGTAAATCGTGGGAGTGTTTCGACACGGCTGCCTCTGAGGTTTCCTGAGCTTAATCCTACTGAGAATATTTGAAACGTTGTACACCGACGTCTAGATAACCACGTTCCATACAGCATACTCTGGCAGACCTCCGTAAACTGTTGCCTGTAATATGAGACGTGCTGCCCTGGAAATTCAACAATAATATCATTGCAAGTATGCCTTGTAGGTGTTAAAACGTTCTTCGACACAGAGGTGGTGTTATCTGGTACTGAAATCCAGAGGCATGACACTTCTCGAATTTACCATTTTGTCCATGGAGCAGTCTTATTTTGTTGTGTTCACAAATTACACAATAAATTGTTTTTTGAAACACACTCTTAATCCTTTGTATTACATAGCACCACTGACGCTATATCAATGCGTATTTACTTGGTGAGATACATTCATCCTTCCTTTGGGCGGTATCTCTAACTTTTTGTGACCAGTGTATATGCCTCAACAGTTTACGTTCAAAAGATAAATACCTTTGTGGATCGAGGAATTATTAATTCATTTCTAATTATCCCGATAATCTGTATTTGGGATTAAATCCTCACAAAAGTTGTCAGGTTTTACCCAATAATTGTTAGGGTGTTTAATCTCCATCAATGGGAAGAAAGAACTGTCTGGATGATAGCCTTTGTTATCCCAATAGTGAACAGAAAACGTTGCTCCCCTTTTTATTTTATTTTTATATTTAGGTAAATATGCTTATTGGAAGAAAAAGTTTAACTTTTAGTCTAAAAGAAAAAAATAGATTTATTTGAAACTCTCTTCATGCTCAGGAAACTCCCATTATACTTAAGCGAACACCCCAAGACTTAAATGTTTTAAAAGAATACTTCTTGAATTAAATACTTTTTTGTTTTCTACTCCTACATAGAAGAAAACGTTCTGAACGAAAAGCCTAATGAAAGGCTTAACAAATTAATTGAAGGTCCGTTAGGAAGTAAAAAAAGACTTGATGTTTATTTTTAAATATATATTCATTAAAGTATAAATGTGAAAACCTTTAAAAACATTTTCTTATTAATACACAGTTTAAAACACTTAACAACCTAGGTCCAGTCATACGGATTTTATTAAGGATTTTTTTATGTTTATTGTTTTATTTTACAAATAAATGGTTGCCCAGAACATTAAAAAAAATAACAAGCGATAACATGAACTAAACGATCAAAAAGTGATGGTCTGTGTCTGAGAGACTTGGATTGTGTTGATATGTAACAAATATAAGACCAGGGAAGTTAAGGGTTAAAAATATGTTTTAAATAAAACATTAATCAGAAACGCATTGCACTATACGTATTGCTCTGCAACAGAAAATGCGAAGTACTTCAGAAAACATTTACAACATAATCTCAGATAACATTGGTCAACATGAAACAGTTATGAACTAAAAAAGTACCCAATCTTAGCTAATTTTAGTGATTACGACAACGATGTTTAAAATTCCGTCAGAGAAATTTCGAACGTTGGCTCTCATATGAAGTTTACACTCATGGAAGCAAATGAAGTGTGTTGCACATTATTGGTTGCACCTTCGAAAAAAGTAAAGGAAAACTGCAACTTTAGGGGTACCATGATTTGGTCACATGACCTGATATTCCAGCAGGCTCCTTCTCTAGTACGTTTTCAGTTGTTGTGTGGTCTCGTGCTGATCACAATATCCGTTTTGTCCGTCGCTTATTTCAGGTTCTGGTCAGTGGTAATCGTCGCAAAGCACATGCTTTCAGTTTCTGTAGCAGTTAGAATTTCAGTCCTTCAGTTGCAACCGTCTTCAGTAATTTTAAGCAATTACTTTTCGTTTCGTTTTCGTCGAGAAAAATGCAGATAATTTGTGTTGTGTATACGTAGAAGTTACATGTCCGTCAAGAAAGGGTGTTTTAAGTGCAATTTTATAAAAGAACATACATCTTGTTTTTCGGTTGGAAAATCGGCGAATTTGTAAAAAAAAGGGACCTACGTCTATACTGCAAAACCTGTGCTTCAAAACTGAAGACGTGGGTGAACAGTAGGGGAACGTTTCTGCCGTTTCCCGTGCCAGCGATATGCAGAGCCTAGAAACAACAATACGGGCTGTTATTTCTGTACGGTGCACCTTATGAAAAGAGTTGTTTCAATGAGGACCAGATAGACATTTTTACATCCAAATATACCTTTAGCGATTTATCCCGTGGCTTATGGTGAAGGGCTACCTGTTCCTGAGCCTCCTGATTTGTTCCTATGGGCTCTAATGAAGAAGACGACATTGGTGAACATGGTTTGTACATCGAATCACAGCAGCCGTCAACTTAAGAGATCCAGAATTCCGTCCAAACTGGGATTTGTTAGAGCCACATATGATCACGTAGTTTGAATTTAACTACCTCGTCAGATATCTGGAACGGCCAAAGAATAAAGCTAAACCTTTGGCATCAACCTTACAACAATGGAATCTTCTTGACCGTTATGTGGCTGTAATAACCTTTCTGTACCAGAAATAAAGATTTGGAAAAATCTATGAAAACAAAGGTGACTTCACTTTCTGAAATGATGTTGACGTACTACTGGCAGTAATTAACATGAGATAATTTCCTGATGCTTGTCGACTATCTGTAGATATTTCTCCGGCCATTCTTAATGCCGTATTATTACACAATGGAAAAGTTTCCTTTAATCCCTATGTATATATATATATATATATATATATATATACGTATATACATGCAAAAGAAACAGGTGCATACATGAAAAGTATCTTATTGAGTGTATACATCAGCAATATGAGTGGCAAATACATAGTGATTCAAAGATGTCAACCATACCGTTAGAATTGCAAAACTATTACACCTGGTGTTATTGCTTTATGGCATTTGAACCCTTGCTTGAAACAAAAAAGTTAAGTGCCCTGCACTAATAATGAAAATGAGGCTAAGGTAAAACTTCTTAAAAGCTTTGGATGTGAATAGTCTTGCATGCAATTACTTGTGCGAAGAATTACTAGAATTAAATCAGAGAAGAGAAAACATGCTTTTTCATTTTCTTACAAAAAGAGCAAAATTTCAAACATGCTCATTTTTCATATGTGCACAGTGTAAGGGAGAAAACCGATGGGAATCCTATCGATGCGTTTCAGCTCGACTCCTTGAAAGTGCATTTCTTGCACTCAGACATCGATTTTTTTCCACCAAACAGGGACATTTACTGACTAGATTGATGAGCGCTATGGTTAGAACAACTCAAACGCCACGAAGTGTAGGAGAACCTCAAATTTAAAAAGTTAAATTTTTCAAAGGCTTAGCGGTAGTATTGTAAAAACTACTGTTCATGCCTGGCATAACCGTAAAGGCTGATAATATAGTGTTCATTCACAATAAAACTGGTCCACAGGTTTAAAAGAACATTTGTTTCCCGCTAAATTTATTAATTTTCATATATATATTTACATGTATGAAAGTTAATTATGATAATGAAGAAATTTACATTCCTCACGTTTATTAAATAGAGCTTTCTGTTGTTTACTTAGTTCGTTTCCATACTTCACCGACCATGTGCATTACTGGCCAGGAATGGGTTTGTCAAACGATTCATGTTGGTTATTTAACCATTAACACCTTGATGCAAGTGCCTATTTCGTTCGCTTCTGAAATGTTTTGCTTTTGCACGGTCAAAAATGAAAAAAAATTCTACCTTGCCTCTTTTTTCTTTCTGTTATTCTACTGCGAAAGTAAAACCTTCAATTTGAAATGATTCGAATAAATCCTGACAGGTCTCTAAATTTATCCGGAGGGATATGCGCTAAACGAAGCTCATATATGACTGTGAGACGAAGCTCTAGCTAACGTTCGAAGGCTATTTCAAGTATATTTTAACTATAAATTATTTTTCCTAAGTATAACTAACGGCAAAATCAAAGGCGAATATCTTGGATTCGGAGGAAGTAACTAAGCAAGGATTGATCATATGTAGAGGATTTTTAGAAAGGGAATGTCTGACCCCAGGTCTTAAACCACCCTTAGAAATTAGTGATGGGCATATTCGAGTAGAAATAATTGATTCATTCGATTATGGAAATCTCTTGAAACATTCGATTACGCCAAATTCATTCGAATGAAAAACATCTCTCGAAAGAACTCTCGGTTGCTCCTACTCTGTCTCGTTCAAATGAGGGCATTCGAATGGCGAAATCGCTGGTATCTTTTTGAGAACATAGGTTCGGAACAAAATCGCTCGTCTAGCCAAAAATATCTCGAGAGCTACACAGGACCGGGAGGTTCGGTCCTGGATGCATTCCGAAATTCCGAAGAAAATACTAAGCCGATTGAACCACCAATTCCATAAGTAAGGGAATTTACAACATAGAGACGAGCCGAAGTTTTTAACCTGAAAGATATCGCGTTATCATAATTAGAACCGATGGATCCTGACACCGAACGGTTTGAGAAGGTTACCGTTCGGTGATCGGATCCATCGGTTCTAATTATGATTTTCTGCTCCGATATGTCCAGCTACACGAACATCTACGATCAAAAGAAGCGTGTGACCACACAATATATTCTAGACATGTTTGTGAGATGCTGCTCACAACGAAGTCAACACGACAACTCAATGACCTGTACTACCTCCTGCGTTCCACATCGAGAGGGGTAAAAGTTGCCGCAGAGCAGCATCCCTCTTCACAACCATTCACTAAGCGCAGGCTATCTCCCGACCGAGCCAACTTAGCCGTCAAAAGACTTTTTTTACCTATAAAAAAAGTCTTGTGACGGCCAGGTTCAGTATTTCAGTTTGTTTTTAAATTATTTTACGTATATGTATATATTTTTCGTACTTTTATGGTTTACGTATATCAGAGTAAATATTGCTACTCGATGTCTCTTTCATAAAGCAATAATAAATATATGTAGGTACATATAATAAAAAATATTGCAGTTTCTTATGAACGCAATTCACAAATCGACTTATCTAAAATTTAAATCACGCAATAGTTTACGGAACGTATTACTTACGTACCACGGGTTCTTACTGAATAGCTTTAATTTTGGAAACTCCAAAGTTAATAGTTTATTTCTTATAAAAATAATTATTAAAAATCTGAAATCTTTGTTTTGCGTGTTGTTGGGACTTTTCAGTAGTTAACGACACGCCTTAAACAGGCTTGAACATAGTATTTAACAAAGTGGTTTCGATGTTTAAGGAATTCTTCTCGGCAACAAAAAAATTGTTTTTACCAGGAGGCCCGATGGTATCGCCGCTAACAATGGATAAACTATTATGGCTGTGACACTCCATAACGTCTGTATCTTATCATACACGCTCCTTACTGGGGCAGTAAATAAGACTGTTCGGCTGAACTTTTTAAAGGTAGATTCAATGGAACGATACTTACAGATGCTTTTCACGTCATATCTTGTGAATATTCATTCTTTTCAGCATTTGGAAATTTCTCTATCTGATGCATTGTTCTTCATCCAGGTATTTAAAAGCTTTGTTATTTGGAGTTTATCGACCCATGCACCCAACGACTTTTAAATGTGTTAAGAAATAGTTTGCTCTAAGAGACAATACGAAATAGGTTATGTCTGCCTCCTGCATGAAGGACAACTAAGCTTTCTTTTAGGTGTTCTTCGTCGTTCCAAATTTATTGCTCAGCACAGATAAAAATATCGACAGCTGTAACTGTTTCCCTCTTAGTCTTCACTTCGTTCACAATAAAGAAAAATGCAGATTGCTACTTTTTTAATTCTATACAATATCGCATAATAAACTTTTGATAAAATATCCTTACAATGGACTTAATAACTAAAACAAATAATAATACGAGGCATTTATCAATATTTTTTTATGAAAAGTAGTGTTTATGTTTCTCAAACGGCTGAATTAATTACATTTGTGTTAAAACAAAAAACCTGGCGTATGGCAAAATTTCCGCACTTTAACCGATGAATGTAAGTACTAAATCATCTCAAAAGCAAAAACGCGGATTTATAGATTTAGATTTTGCTTATTATCACGTTCTGAAGAAAAATAAGACTAAGTCGGATGGGAAATGATTTGGACCTTATTCATTTTGGACAGTTTTTTTATTCTCTGGCCGTTTTCTGACCATTTGTTATAAAGAAGAATTCCATGTGAATACGCAGAGTGACACGCAGTACGAAAAATTATTTGAGCCTCTTCTTTAGTTCTTCTGTTGAAGTCAAAACAATATAAGGGAAACATATGTGAGAAGGAATGCCATTTTTCTTAATGATGGTCTTTCCTCAAAATTTACTCCTGAGAGCTATTTTCGTAAAGAGTATATATGTAGAAGACACACATTCTAATTTGTTGTACGATATCGATATTTTATACATTTCTGTTCTATTCTTTCTCAATTACGAAGTCAATATAAATAAAGGAATTTAACATAAACAGCTTTTTTGTACGTCAATGAATGCGAGTATGTACGCAACAAAAGTATAAAACATACATTGACTTTATAAAATGTCCCATGAAAGAGATGTTTGAAGATAGCATTAAAACTGTTATTACAGATATGCAGATTACTGAAAATGTACTATTGTTCTACAAGAAGGAAATTCAAATAGTAACTGAGTAATAATCTTCTATCAACAAGTGTACATTAGATAATGCTAGGACAGCAAGAAATCAAGAAATATTGGAGGAATATGATTTTTATTTACTTGTGCAAAGAGTTCCTTGAATTTTCTTAAAATTTTCTGTACCTCTAGTGTTGTTTCGTTACACTGCTTGATGTGCGTTATTTAAAAAAAGAAAAGAAAATCCTTAAATCATTTATAATTTTGGACTAGGTCTTAGACTTTGTGGCTTTTTACTGGTCAAACGCTCACTTTTTACGAGTAAAAGATTCACGAGTACTGTAAAATAAAATTAGATTTTAAAGTGCGATTATGATATAATAAACACATTTTTTTAGTATCTGATTAAGAAGGTGTTAAACTTTCAGTATGTGATAAATGCATCATTTCTGACATTAACTGCAACAGATTTTTCTTGGGGGTTTCACGAATTTAAATAGGTCCTTTTATGCTAAATGTAAAGTGTTTTGTTATTTTTGTCTATAAGGGGTAGTCTTAAACACCTATGATAAGTGCTACATCGTCCTTATTCTTTTAATTCGGACACGGGTGGTTGATTGCAAAAATGCATGCGTAAACTCGCTTTTTCTGCTGTGAGCTTTCCCTTTCCGAAGTGTAAGTGATCCGTGCATACTGTTTTGTCAGAGTGTGGGTGGAGTTTCTTTGCAAAAATTACGATTTGACGTCAACAGTATGCTATAGATCCTTTAGGCTCACACAGTTAAGTGCGTGATTTTCTTATATTGAAGGTAAATTTTTTATATATGAAAGTGAATAAATAAAAATCATGATGTAACCGGATAATAATACTCTATAAGGACTTTTAGCTCTTCCAATTAAAGAAATTGATTAGAAGAAATTATCTAGGCACTGCAATTTGTATCAAAATATACAAATGATAATATATATATATGATGAAACGTGCATTTTTGCAAAGACAACGCCGAGTAGTTTTAGGAGTTTAAAATTTCAGTCAGAACACAAATATCAAAATCCAACTAAACGAAACATTAAAATTAAACTAAACGAAACATCAAAATCAAAAGCATTTTTTCTCTATACGTTTTGGGCGAAAATATGTAGGTTTTCCAGCATTCGTGTTTATAGATACGGTCCCGCAAAGCCTATTTAATCAGTTGTCATATATTTTTGAGGGACTCTAAAAAACATAAACAGCTGATTAATATGTTATCCAGGAAATTAATGTAAAGAACAATTTTGAACGTTCAAATATAGGGGTTTCGAATATTTAACGGAAAAAAAAACAAAAAAAAACCAAACTCCTGCTGTCTGATTCTTCTGGTGATTGGATTATTTCTCTAAGCTTCAGTACCCATCGGGTCACGTATGAGTTGCCTCCATGTAGAAATGCCTTCTTTTCGTTACAGATGTGAAGCAAGCAAACTGCAAATTTCCGAAGATTTCAAACAAGTGGTTTGGTTTTCCCCAGCATTATAACCTCAGATAATTTTTTTAAACTAAGGAAGAAATGGGGGAAAAATATCATGTACAGAAAGATACGCTTCAATTATGATTAGCGGAAATTATTTTAGTATTTTCATGACATACTTCTTTTTGTTTGGATTATCTCTCTTGATTTATGAAACTCCGTTGGAAGCCCTGTTTGTCTGTACTATCGAAGGTATGCTGATTTCAAAATCAATCAGCCCCTCTAAAACACAGGTTCCTCACGTGACATCCCTACAAAGTGTCGTACAACTCACATAAAATCTGTCACAAGCGAATTTAAACGAAAATTAAATCCTATAGCATACCAAACACAACATAATGTTTCGGTATATGAAATCCATCGCTGAACAGCGACGTGTTATCGTTTTTACTCGTTAAATGGCATCTGCTCATTTCGTCGTATTACATTGTTTATGGATCATCCGGGAAACCTTTGAATCAATCTTACGCTGAAGACGTACATCATAAATTTCTGTACGCTCTTGGAAACGAAATAAAAAGCTTATCACGGAGTTTAGATCCATCACATATATCTGACACACCACTCTCACACAAAAACTGGGTTTGTCTGGTTAATAAACGTTAGGCAAACGCACCCAACAAAAAGTTCATACGTGGCATTGAACAACTGGATACTGAGTTGCTTCAGGGTTCCGTAATGATGGTGTTATCAGAATTTAATACCAAAAGATAACTCATAATATTTTTAGTCGCACTGTGTATATAAAAAGACAACTTACCCAATAAGCGTGTACTTCAAAACAAAAAAGGGAATACATGTATCATACAGCACACATGGAAAAATGCAAGCAGCGGTACGTAAAAAATTCAGAAAAAATGTTTGTCAATAATTTTGGTATGTGCGTGATGTAAAAACCCTCGAGGTTTTACAGAAACACAAGAGTATCGATGTATGAAGATCATCAGTCGATAAAATGAACTATGAATCGCGTCCTGAAATTGATCAACTTAAAACAAAATTTCAAAGAACTAGCTTTCATGAACACATGGCGTGTGTCTCACTATAAACTTGACACGTTTATTAGAAATTCTCTTTCGTTTGCAGAATGAATGATTGATTTCTAAAGAACTTCTCATATAAATCCTTAAACGCTTCTTTGAGACATTTATATGTGCACTTTCTTTGAACAAATGTAGTACTGATGGAATATTCGTGAACGATTTGTGAACAAAAAAGAATCTGCAAGTTGAATGGTTCGCTGTAGCCATCCTAAATGTTTATTCAATCTACTACTACTCTTGTACGGAGAAATGCTAAATTACCTTCGACCAACTGCTCACTTTATAATGGTTATATGTTTTATGTTTGAGACCGAGCATTACAAGTTCCGCGAGCACATTCCACGTATGTCGTCTGTCGGACCCCCCTTTATTTTTTGGCCTGGTTCTTCATGAATTTTCTTTTGTTTTAAAATAAGTTAGACTTGTTCATTTTTCTCAAAATATTATGTCAATATATTTGAAACAGTTATTAGATACAGGGTAATTTAGGAATGGAAATAAAATATAAATGCTATTTCTCAAAGTACCGTGCTCCCGTCGAGCGAAGGTTCATTTGTGCATGGTGAATGCGTTAGTCTAAGCTCTCTCTTTCTCTGCTTGGGAGTGTTCTAATTTCCATTCTGGCATTGAATGCTAATGGTGTATTCGAAGCAAGGGAAGATTCATTCGTGAACTGGAAATGGGTTCCAACCAAGGTTATGCTCAATTTTGCGCAATTTGCCAATTTTCGGTGAGGGCTTAACGCGGAATCCCTGTCATATGAATTTCTCATTTCTTGCAGAGGAACGAATATCTGTTGTGATTGAAATACTATTCATTTGAATGAAAATTCTAAATGACACTTTTGCATGAATGATGAATTATTAACGAACACCCAGGAAGTGATTTATGCCATCAATAGTATGTAATCAAATAAGGCATTATCTACGTATAAAACCTTATTTGATCTTTAAAGCTTTTATATCTCATTTCGAAGGTCATTGCAACATTAAGACACTAATGTTTTACTGTTTTTGTCATATACTTATCTCATTATTGATTCCTTTCTTCAGTACGGTATCAAATTCTAAACGAATGTTTTAAGAAATAATTAGATTATAGCACACGCTCGTATTTTTTATATATCCCTTATATCAGGTTACTTTGCTATTAAGGAATATTATTTGTGATTTTTGTATTTCAGTTTAAACATTTTGCTAAAAACCTATAATCTTAAGTTTAAGAGAATGAACTTCATAGAAATAGGATTATTAATATTAATTTGCCGAATAAACTTAATGTGTTCTCTATTGCAAGCACCCTGTTCAAAGAAATTTTTCCAATACACATCACTAAGAAAATCTTTCTTCTGGTAAGGCACGTAAAGCGTCTAAAGTTGAAAATTGAGGAGAAAAATTTTGATGAGAAGTGGCGAATTGAAATAAAAACTTATGAGAAGAAACGTAGTAATAAATAAATAAATGGAAATATTATGGTGCTTTCACTAATTAGTGTACAATCAGTGCAACATTTTTTTCTTTCGTACTCAAGTTTTTCAGGACGTTTGTATTGCACGTTTCGCGAAATTATTTATCGTACATTTTGTACTTTTATTTGTGTACCTAGCTGTTGTTCAAATGCTATTGATTTGGCTATTTGTATTTTTTATGTTTATGACATCCTATAATCTAGGAAATTTAGGAAATACAACTATTTGGAAAAGGGTTCCTTAAAATATTGAAAAACATGGTGCTACCATTATAGAACACTTAAAATACACTGCTGGCCAGCCAGAATGCAACACCAAGAAGGACACGAGATAGCAAAGCCAGATTTACTAGACACATAACAAGAGATACAAAGATGAAACGATTGAGCTTACAGGCCCGTGCGACTTGTGGAACACGCAGACATCAATAGTTCGTGTGGCCCCAAGGCTGGTAGTAACGGCCTCTACACGCCGCTGCATCGAACGAAAGAGGCTTTGGATGTGGGCTTGGGGTATGTTGGTCCAAGCTGCTTCCACACGTGGCCACAGTTCATCGAGCGTAGCCGCGGGTTGTGTTTGCCGGCCCACTCGGTAGCCGATCAGCGACCTGACGTGCTCGATGGGCGACATATCGGGAGAACAGGCGGGCCACGGCAGTAATGACACCTGGTGGGCCCTGAAGAATTGCTGCACGATGCGTGCCACGTGCAGGCGCGCATTGTCCTGTTGAAACGTGGCGGCTGGCAGGTCCTGCAGGTAAGGGAGGACTAAAGGCTCTAAGACGTCGGAGATGTTGTGGTGGCTGTTTATTGTACCGGCGATGCGTACCGGAGGGGTGCGCGTGTCATATCCAATTGCGCCCCAAACCATAATGCCAGATGACGGATCGGTATGGTGATGAATATCGCAGGCGTCATACAGTCTCTCGCCGAGGTGCCGCCACACCCGGATCCGACCATCGTGGTGTTGCAGGCAGAAGCGGGTTTCGTCGGAGAAGTAAATGTCGTTCCATTCTGTAGTCCAGGTGCGGCGTTCAACGGCCCACAACCGCCACACTCGCCGGTGGTGTAACGTCAATGGTAATCGGAGCATGGTTTCCGTGCGACAAGTCCCCGCTGCTTCAGACGACGCCGAGCGATACGGGCTGACACATGTTGTTGCGCAACACACCCTAATTCCTGCGCTAACGTTCGTGATGTGGCGGTGCGAGCCGTCAATGCCCGCGGCACAACATGCCGGTCTTCTTGCTCGGTGGTGTGCCGCGGCTGCGGCAAACGGCTCACGTCGGTCCTTCCGTCCCTCGTGCACCCACCGAATCCATACTCTCCTCACTGTGGCTGGATGTCGTTCCATACGGGCGCCGATGTCTCGGTATGATAAACCGCTGTCGCGATAAGCCACTATTCGTCCTCTGTAGAACTCCGAAACGTGCTGGAATGACTACCGTATTCTGCAACGAGGCATCAGGAAGCTTCCCACGCACAGGTCAGGCAGCACAACACACTTCCACTACTTATACCCCGCCTTCTGTGCACCCATCTTATAGTGCTTCTCGGTGGCGTGCCGGGCGCACATGATTTGCATATTGCCTGCAATGCTAATCGTTTGCAAGTCCTCTTGCGGTCGACGCATGCTGCGAATTTCAGGACAATCGGATGTTTCCTTATTGGTCTTCGTGTTGCATTTTGGGTAGCTAGCAGTGTAGTTATACTGATTAATTGAAACACATATTTACCTATCGTTATGATTTCATGAAAGGGTCGTTTATACTTAAATTATAATTGTTGATGTTTGGTTTAGATAACAAGTGTCAGTATGATATCCACAAGATAAATAACATTTACAAATCAGCTGTGGATACATTTGTTGGATCCGTCGATAACTTCAAAACCTTTTGAGCCTTTAACTAGGCAAGAAATCTTAGTTAAACAAATACAGATAATTGTGGGCGTGCATTGCAGAATAAATTGAAAATTATTATGAATATTTATTTGTAATACAGCTTAACAAATATCCAGGGTGAGAAAAACTAGTCTTGAAGTTGTAACCATAATAACAGACTAAATAAGCATCGCATTGCTCTCTTAAACCGCGAGTTAAACGTCTTTCATTGCTGAACATAGTATGCGGACTTGATATTGAATTGAGGAAGGAACACTCGTCACCACGGAAAACGTTGAGCTGGAACTCGGATTGGGGCTTGCTACTGGAACCAGAGGATCGGCAATGTTTACATACATTTTCGAGTCCGATCGATGCAGAGTAGAACTGGAACTCGCCGGTGGTGGTGCTGGCAGTGGTAGTGGTTCAGGGGCTTTGGCAGAAGTCCGGGCGCAAAACTTCCTGTAGGCTTTGAGACGCTTCCTTGCTGTATTCTTGACAGTTAATCGACATTCATAACACTTGACACAGTTCTTGTGTTCCACTTAAATGGAATAAATCCTAGTCCCTCATACAAATTATGAAGAGGTCGACCGCTGCGATACATAGTGAAAAGAGCCTTCAATTAGAATGTTGAGCATTCTTCAGCGACTAGTGAAGATTGAAAAGAACGGTGTTTATTAAAAACGCTCTCAACTTTGAAATGAAACCAACAGTAAAACCTCCCGCATTTAAATAACAGAAAACATGTGTAGTTTGCTAAGTTATAGTTTTACCGCCGAGTCAACGAGAGGTTACCGACGCTGATGAACTTCTGCGTCTGCTTAGCAGTCAATCACCGTAAAGACATTAGCCGCCAGCAGGCAACAGGCGCATTTATATCAAAGGAGACCTGCGAGGCAACGTCTCTTTTTGACTGTTCCTATCGTATCGTTTCACTTTAAACTACACCGAGGTGTGGCATCTGACTTCCTTTGCCAAACATAATATTTTAAAGTGGGCCCCACACAAATTATCCAAAAAGAAAAGGATTTCTCCGTGTCAACATGAAAGCTAGGAAAAAAAACAACATTATGACGTGATACTGATGTGCATGTGGTACCTTGGTGGTATGTCACATGGACGTGGCAGTTTGCATTGTTCCAATAAGATCATATACAAATACCGAAGGGTATGTTGGTTTTTAAAGGATCTCTGTATTTTGTAATGCTCGTACATAGCAAGTTAATTAACAGCACAAAGTTATGTGTTTTTATTGTTTTACGGATTGTACGCGTTTTTTACGTATTTACGTTTTCTACGTATTTTACGCGTAATTTACGCGTCACGTAGAAAACCTTTTTTACACGTAATTGCACAATCTTGGGAATAAATCGCTGGATACAGAAAAGGGATCAATGGAATTGTTAATTTACTCATTTATTGTTATCCAGAGCACAATTCTCACTTTCATTAGAAAAAGGCTTACATGTAATCATACTTGAACGCTCAAGAAGCACATACCTTAGATTAAAGAATGATTCCAGAACCGTACCTGACATTTTTTCTTTTTACTCCTTTAATAGACTTCCATGCACCAGAGATCCAATTAGACCTAGATTAGACCTTTAGATTTCACGTTGAATCGACATGCTAGCTTCCCCAACTTTTCAATGTCCATATCGTTAACCCAATCTGCGACAACGTGACCAGTGTGACGCTAAGCGGCCCATACCGCTATTGTCCTGCTCATAACTGTGTGGTGCTTCCCAGAAGTACTGCCACAACGTTAGAGCATATACATAACCTCCAGGTGGTCTAGTTAAAACTACGTATTCTTGGTCTTGTCTTAAACGCCGAATCAGCCTCAGCTGTCACACAAAAGAGGGCTCCGTACCATTAGTTGGTTTCAATGGTATTTCATTGTGAGGACGATACAGCATGAAATGTTCTTTTCTCTTTGACTTCGCTACACCCAAAAAGGAATGACAGACTTATTTATTTAGTACCGTGACTCTTCAGTCCAAGTCATTGTTTCCCATTGGTTTCCAATCCAAATTCGATGTTTCTTACGTTGCGGTATTCAGACAAAACTATTAGCAGCTCGTGAATGCCTGCACGGTTGTGGCAACCGATGTCGTACATCATTCTACAGAATGTATAGGTGCTAAAATCAGTCATAACATTTTTTTTTTGATTGGGGGTTTAACGACCACCGTGAGCAACTCAATGGGCTATAACAGTCGCCCGTCCCTAATTTACGGTCACTGGTTCCAGGGAAGGGAGAGAGCCAGTGCCGTAAGACAAACACAACATCCATGCCTCACCGGGATTCGAACCCGTAACCCTTACGGACGAATGATCTGAGGCCAGCGCCTTAGACCACTGCGCCACCGGGGCGGCCATAACATTTTTAAAGAAGGTGTGATTGATTTTGTACAACGTTGATTGGACTTCAACCGTTAAATCCATGTAGCTTCCGAGATTTATCGTGTACTCAGTAGGAGAATTCTTAGACAGTCCGTTTCGATTCGACATTCTGTTCGATTAAATTCAGTTCCAACCTCCTGCCATAGTTCAAAACTGCGGTGTTTTATATCGAATCAAAATTCCTACATTTTAATCGGCCGTACTAAATTTGTTTTTATTGGACGTTTAACGAACACCGTGAACAACTCAATGGGCTATAAGCCGTCGCCCGTCCCTACTTTAGGGTAAGTGGTTCCAGGGAAGGGAGAGAGCCAGTGCCGTAAGACAAACACAACATCTATGACTCTCGGGATTCGAACCCGGACCCCTTACGGACGAATGGTAAAAGGCCATCGCTTTGACCACTGCGCCACCGGGGCGGCGCGCCGTACTAATTAAAAGTATCACTAACCGAGGAAAAGATTTAGAAACTAATTTCCCATGAAAAGTAACTAATACAGTTTAAAGTAAAAGCCATTCTTTCATACATGTTGGCAGTTAAATTATATTTGTTCCTGTATAACAAAATATTAACTAATGTCCACTAATATTAGGGATTTCTGCTTGAAAAAGGAAATTTGTTTGTGAATTTTTCCTTAAAGTGCGTATGAAAACAAAATTTATGCATAGACATTTTAAGTACGATGTTTATAAGTTTACAACTTTAAAACAGAAAACAGAACGCACAGTTCGTGAAGTACGAACATATGTCCACTTTGTAGTACTGAAGAAAAGCAAAAAGCATGATAACCTCATCATTCGTTACGTAGATGTTCTTCCCGCTCAAAAAGCGTTGAAAGTGCTTCCATTTTTCTCGAAGCGGGAAGAAGGGAATTTTTATGAAACAACAGACTTGAACTGCTTTCAGGACATATCAGATATTTATGGTCATTGACGTATCAGAAATTGAGGAAAACGTCACCCGTTTCTATGGTGGGCTTCACTTCACAACACGTAATTTAAGATTTGGTAAATTCCTCAATGCAAAATCACATATTTCTTCAAGAGAAACACGTCCGATACGATTTTTAGCAGTCATTCAGTGCAAAATTCAATATATTAAAATTTATATGCATGCCAACAATGTAATTTTGAGCTCCAATCATGCATTTAAAATCCCGTTTTCTGTAATAAAGGAAACACTTGAGAAAGTAAGTGTGATATTTCAGCATTTTCTGTCCACGATTCTGAAATTCATTTAAATCATAATATATTTTGCTTAAAATCTATATTATACTATACAATGTTAGTAATTATCTCAGCCTTTTGTTATTTGAGGGAACACTCATACCAAAAGAGAACCATATAACTTAAAAGAAAAGATGAGTTGGGAATATTTTGATCACACTTGCTGGGAATAACTATGGTATGTCAAAAAATGTAATCTTTCTGATATTTATGAATTGTAGTGACAGCTTCTGTATCAGTCACCCAGTTCCATATTCCAATGTATTCATTACGTGTGGGACTTGTGAAACATTTTTCAAATCGGAAACATTAAAAATTGTGAGAATGTAGCAGACTCCACCTCCCTCCTGAAGTTGTGTTGCTCATGGGAAGAACTGTTTTTTGCCCAGGGAAAACTGATTAGTGTTTATAAATGCGGATGCAATGCTGTATTAACCTGTAATACAGGTGATCTATAAATACAACAATATGTACTGCACACCCATATATGTAAAGGTGGCTTTCATTCAAAGGAATTTAAATTAAGGTGATTGGGGAAGCAACCTTTAGACCACAAAGCAGAGATTACCGACTGCTGGGTACGCTACCTTAAAAATTTCTACCCTTGGTCAGAAACGCACTGAACGAGTACAAACTGTAAATTCATAGGATAACAATGAACTCATTCGACCAGCGCAGGATGCTTCAGGAAGTCCTCAGGAAATTCGTACGAGATGCGGTGAAACCACTTTCGGAGAAGTAGGAAAAAATGAGTCACACGTGTTCAAGCCGTTTTAGCCAGGAGACCCCATGAACGAGCTGGGCGCGCTCAAACCGCTCTTAGGTTTGAGTTTCAACTGATGTTGCTTCAATTTTCATTTTATTCCGTAAATTTTCGTGGATTACGATGAAAATGTAAATATTTTATTAATAGGGGAGATATCAGTGCTCTGGATTAAACAGAAGATACGCATGAAGAGAATTAGTTTGGTTGTCTTAATTTGAAATTTTGAACAGTAAATAATTGTAAAAAAGATAAATATTTAATATTAAGAGTAAAAATTCAATTGCTTGGTTGATGCACTGGTTTAATGAAAATTTACGAGGAATTTTACCTCCCTCCCACTTTTAGCGATGCTATTTTGAAACTTTTAAAATTTCTGATGAAATCCAGTCTGGCGTAATGCATTATCCAAAAAATGAGACATATTTCAGCTTCCGAATATTACTGTTCAACTTTTGCTCTGTAGCAAATCTCCGAAATCTTAGTACATACTTTTTTTAGAGATTCACTACCACGATTCCATAAACATGTTACAACAGTGGCTTAGAAATATACATTTCTCAATAACATTTATGCAAAATAGTTTATTAGTAGTTATCTTTCAAACTTACGAATTGTTTTTCCCTTTGTAATTTTACAGTTCACATTTGACTTCATTGTGTTATTTTTATGCATTTTATACATACGTGATGTATATTTACTAACATTCTAAAATATTTCTATCTTATGAAATAACGCTTCTGTTTATACATACTATACTGTGCACATTTATTGGGACAAAGTAAAAAATCTCTCTTTTTCCAAAACTATGCCTTTATATTAATCTATACCTTGATATTCAGTGATAAATACTTGTATTAGGATTAAGTATGATCTCCTTTAGCAGAAATAACCTCCTGAATTCGTTTTTGGCTACTAATTGAGTGCACATATTTTTGACTTCATAATCGTGGAACCACACTTTTATAGCATTCGTTATCAAGCCTTCTTTGGTTGTACAGATCTTTTTACCTTAACCCCTTATCAAAATATTCCACAAGTTTTCTATGGGATTTAAGTATGGTGAATTCCCAGGCCAATCAAGCAAATGAATTTGATTTTCCAGCATGAAGTTCTGGACCAATTTCGAAATGTGACATAGGGCTAAGTCATTTTGAAATGTCCCTTTAAAAGTTTGCAAGAATGGAACAATCCTACGTTGTAATATTTCTACGTACTTGGCTTAATTCATCATACCTTGAACAGGAACTAAGCTTCCAGTGCCATTTGATTTGAAAATACCCCAAAACATCTGTTTCAGAGGGTGTTTTACAGTTGTTTGATATGCTCAGGCCTTAAGGGTTCACAGTTGCTTCGTCTAACGACATTTGCTTGGTAACCCTGCACAAACAAATGACTTTCATCACTGAAAATTACCTTTTTCCAGTCGTCAGCAGTCCATGATGTATATGTTTTGGCCCATGCTATACGTTTTATCTTTATTTTCGCATTCAAGTATTATTTTTTCGTTGGTCTTCTTGCCTTCCGGCCAACTTCCAGAAGCCTACGGCGTACAGTTGGATCACTAACATGACAACCACTAGCCAATAAATCTCTTTGAAGTTCGGTGCTTGATTTTTTTATTCATTTTGCTATTTCTGATTAGATATTTATCGGTTCATGGAGATGTTTTTTTCGTTTCGTTTCACATTTACCTCTCAATTTTGACGACGATGATCCAGATGCATTATATCGCGTAAGCAGTCTTGATACACTTGATTTGCGTACACCAACTGCAGAAGCGATATCTGTCACTGTCATAGAAGTGTGATCCTTCAGAGCAATTACTTTTGCACGCTTCCTTGGGGAAAAATCCATTTTTCAATACACGAAAGCAACACCTACTCACAGAGAGCAAAAATCGACATCCACCTGTCACAGACGAAAGCTCACAACTGAAGCTGAAGTGCCTATTTCCTGTTTAAAACCGGTCAAAACACATTCTTACTATTAGGTTCTAACAATCACATCACCTCACAGCTGATAAAACCGGTTTACGTGGATTTCCGACATCAACTGGCGATCACATTACAATTCTGAGATTAAAATAGCTTGTCCCAATTAATTTGCACGTTATAGTACTTAGAATAGCATTTCCTACATGGGAAGGCTATACTTTCTTATAATTCTAAGTTTCGCTGAAATGAAAATGATTTCTGGAATAATTTTGAATGACAAATACAAAAATGACTACGTCGTCCTATGTCAAACAGCATGTTTTTCAGTAAATTAAAAAAATACATATTTATATGAATGAAAATAAGTTTTCGAGTGTTGATTGTTCCTAAAAAAGATTCCGATGCAATACACTCTTCCATTTGTTGAAGCAAAAGAAAGCGACTTTTAGTGTGATATTGGTAGGCTGCGTTTGCAGGATACTAAAATATCCAAGGCTATCGTTTTTTACAAATTTCTAATTTCATATGTAGTTTCATGACACCGGGAATTCCAAATTCTGAAGAAGTTTTTAAAATCCAAAGTGGTAGAACACTACCGTTCATGTAAAAATATTGCCATTGAAAATAACTAAAATTTTGGAGAGTTAAGTATCTATAATGGATGTTTCAAATTAAATACTGTGAACGGATAACTTATTGCCTTTGTTAATGAACTATGTGTATAAAAATGGTAAGCAATGATCTCCGTGTGTTAAAGTATAAATGGTATGCTGCAAAACGTGCTAGTCATAAAAGAGGTCACACAGACCTTACACTTTCTGTTTAAAAAACAGTTTGTGAGACCTCTTGTTTGTTTAATGTGAAATATTACTAACATGAATTTGGCCTTAGGATATTGTTTCATTATTTGCCATTAGGTTTCCCATGCAATGTTCAATCGTGAGATCAAAATAAGGAGAAGCCGTAGTTCCATGAAATCAAATTTTACATATATTACTCATCAAAAGATCCAGCTTGTTGTTGGTTTTTTAGTTCCCCCGCAGGTTTTGTATTTTTGTTAGATTATTAAAGTACAACAGATTCGTTCACCACAAAGAAAAGGCAGCACCGTTTTACAAACAATGCAAACATGTTTCAGGAAATTTTTCTGTATCATCGTTTAGAATTATTCTTAAAGCGGAGGGCTACATATACACTGACAGTATTTTTTTTTTTTTGATTAGAGGTTTAACGACCACCGTGAGCAACACACTGGAATAAATATATCGCAAAACGACGTAGAGAAATGGCTTAATGTGTCGAGGCAATCGATCTCCAATATCTTGAGAGAGTTCCGAAAAATCGCAGCCGCACCGGTGGCGCAGTGGTCTAAGCAATGGCCTCTGATCTTTCGCCCAAAAGGGGTCCGGGTTCGAATCCATATAAGGCATGACTGTTTTGTTTATCTTACGCCACTGGCTCTGTACCTTCCCTGGAGCCAGTGATTTTAAATTAGGGACAGACGACTGCTTATAGCCCATTGCGTTGCTGATGGTGGTCGTTAAACCTCCAATAAAAAAAACCGCAGGAATAGTCAGAAAGTCGTGAAAAGCATCAGCACGGGCCAGAAGTCAAGACGATCGGTATTTGTCGGTAACAGTTGGACTCCTAGGAAGTCATCAGCCGGTCAATTATCGCATAAGCTCTCTTGTGCTACTAGAACCGTTATGTCGAGGCAAAAAGGCTACTGAAGATACCACGAGAGAGGTATGTATTGAAGAATTCCAAGGTACAGTATCGCAGTCACAGAATCGCTCAGTAGTGTCTTTATAAATTAAGCCTGGCGACATCAACCCTGGTACTTCATTAATGGGCCTGTTTTCCCTTCCGCGACGAGTTGCAGCACAGCCAAAACACGGATTATCGGCGTGCTTACATTTGAAGAGAGGCGTGAAGACGAATTCTTTTGCACAAAATTAGGGATGTTGAACACCACGATATTGGATCTGTCTTTTTTTCTGGAGGTTTAACGAACACCGTGAGCAACTCAGTAGGCTATAAGTAGTCAGTCGTGTTTCCAGGATGCATCCCAACTGCTACAGCCTAAAGATATGACATCACAGAGCAATATGCACCACCTCTTAGGAGATCGGTTGGCTCTCAGATCATTTTTTCATACTATAACGCCCGTCTTTATAAGGCTCGGAGGGCCAACGAATACTTGCAAAGTGAAGATCATCACAGGATGGAATTGCTTGCGAGATCTACTGACCTCAACCCGATAGAATATGTTTGAGATGCCCTAGGTACAGCCCTGCTAACCCCTGCCAAACCCCCGACCGTGCATGGTAGAAAAGTGTCCCTTACTGGCCTAAACTTTCATTTACATCCTTGTGAGCTGCATGGGAGAACCTTGTGAGAGTTGTGTCGCTTTCGGGCAATGACACTCCTCATTATCCTCACAAAATGTGCGCCACTTATGTATATGCGCTTTGAAAGGAGCAATTCTTTACATAATTACTGATAAATTTATTTTCAGTATTTCTTTCAAAACATTTCTTATATAAATTATTTATATAATATTTTTGCTATGGAACTTTACCTTGTCCATTCCCGTAAGCGCTTATTCAAGCGATTCCTTTTACATGACCACTGAACATATTTATTTAATTTTTGTGGTAGCATAATCGGAAAGTGTACTAGGTTCGTCTCGCGAACTATCGCCGATCTCGGTTGTTAGAAATTGTAGGCCCGTAAAACGTAAATCATTAAGGGGAGGAGTCCGTGTCTACACCCCGTTTATGCAATGACCGGAATGATGAAATCTCCACTTCATATTGCACATCAACGAAGAATGCATGGCGCGGGAAGACAATGAAGAGTGGGGATGGCAAGGGAAGGTTTAGGCTTAATGAGAACAATAATGACACATTTTTGCTTATTTTCTTTTTCTTTAGAACTGACAGGACACATTTGTGTTGGAAAAAATAGTACTGTATTAAGCAAATCGACTTAGAATTAGAAAAAATGTTTCCAACACTATAAGTTCTACAGGGTGTCCAAAATGTCTTGTTACACCCCACCCCACCCCCACCCTTTAATAAGTAATGTAAGTGAACTATGAATCTTCTGATGTATGATGTATAGGTTGAGTTATGATCTGTATTGTGTTTATTTACAGATTAGGTACCGGAACCATGTGTTGATACCAGCGACTACACCCTGTAACAGCGGATTGTTGTCAGTGTCTGGGTACACGAACGTCCACACACAGGGAAGACAGTTCGTGCCAATTTCCAACAACGATTCGACAGAGAAGCCCCTCCAAAACATAATCTTCTGCGGTGGGAACATAAACTCTTCGAAGCAGGCAACATCAAGAATAAACCACGAACGAGAAAACCATCACCAGAGTGCAACAGTGTCAAGCGGTCGAGGAATCAGTTATCAGGTCACCGAAAAAGTCGCTACGCAAACGTTCAACGGAGCTTGGAATACTACGATCGACACTACATAAGCACATGAAGAATGACTTGAATTTGCACACATATCGCCTGATGTCCGTTCAGGAGTTATCAGACATCGATTTAAACCTCAGACGGGATGCATGTACAATGCTGTTTCAGACATTTGCCACAATCCTAAAACGTGGAAAGGTCATTTTCAGTGATGAATGTGCGATATACCGCAGCTGTCGATCGCGGAACGTTGTGTTATGGTCCAAGAAAAGCCCACATTATGTCGAAGAATTGAAACATCATCCTCCGCATGTCATGATATTGGCTGCAATGAATAGTCGACATCTGTTTATACCGTATTTCATTGATGGTCCAATGAATCAGCCAACTTATTGGACATGCTGCAAACCTGGTTTGTGCCACAACTTGAAAATCTTGGCATTCTGAATGACGTATGGTTCCAACAGGATGGTGCCCCCGCCCATTACGCAATCGCTGTTCGGGAACACCTTGGTAAGGTCTTTCGGGATCGTTGGATCGGCCGAGGTTCGGCAGTGCTACCCGCTCCACTTGAATCGCCACCTCGAAGCCCAGATCTCTCAACGTGTGTAATGCCCTTTGGGGTTTCATAAAGTAGGTTGCTGCGCAGCAGCGGTACCAAACCACTGATGAACCTAAACAAGCAGTGAGACGTGCTTCCTCTTGTATCATCCCGCAACTGCTTCGGAAAATGTCCTACAGATCATGGCGTAAAATTATTCTCTCTCACGAGAATGACGGAGCCCAAGCGGATCCACTGGATGTATAAGGATGCCTCAACATATACATCATACAACAGATACATAGCTCACTTACATTTCTTATTACGGTGGGGGGGGGGGTAACAAGACATTGTGGACACCCTGTACATAAAAACGTCGAGTGAATAATGTAATAGTTGCGATATAAAAAAAAATTCATTAAGAGGAGAAACTGAAATTAGTCTTCGCCCTACCCTACGTTTCATTATTTTGGCGCCCATTAGGTTGTTGACCAGATCCAAGGAAATTCGCCGTTATACGATAAAAAAATAAAAAATACCACACACGCACGCATACAAATACAATACAAACACAGAAAAAGTATGTGTTTTTTTATATATTTATTTACATAGGAAAAAAAATTAATGTGTAATCCCATATTTTTCCAAATAGTGATGTACACCCTTCCCCATCTCTCGCTAAGACGACTTAACATTTTAGGAAAAAATGGAGAATTCATATTTTATATGGGAAGTGTAATTTTTGGAGGGGATTTCAGAGCAAATGAAACCAATATTCTTTTAAAAAATATATTTATTTCCGTTACCTGCCGGCAATAAAGAAAAGAGCAGCAAAGATTTTTTTTTTTAAACGTAATTATTACTTTGATCAGGCAAAGCATGTAAAATTCTGCAATTTTTACACAGCGATACGGATTCTAAGGAACTGCATTTTTGTAAACACTGGTTCACTTTGTCCTTAGTGCATTAAAAAAAACACGATTATTTCTTTGGTGTTAATGGTAAAGACCGGATCACAGCGAACAATTGAACATTTGAATACCCTGGACAATTTTTGGAAGATGCAAAAATTCGGTTTCTCTCCTGTTTACCATTCAGATCATAATCTTATGAACAACATTTTTATAATCCAAGCTTTCCCTGTAAGCTTGCAGCATTTCTTCAGTTACATCGAAAAAAACACGTCACTTTAATCTGCCGATCTGACAGAGTATGAACATTACTCTATTATTTTAAATTTTAGAATTCAGTAATACTAAAACTGAGAACTTTCATATTCTGAAAAAGTGACACATTCTTGGCAATTAATGTTCAACGTTTAACTTCTAAAATATAATATTCTTCTTTCTAACTTTCAAAACGTTGTAGCACATGTAAAGCTATCCAAAATAATTTTTGAGACAAAATAGTCGTCGTTATAGCGACTGCCACTTCTAGTACCGAATAACTCTTTCACGAGAAGTAAGATAAAGATACAGAAATCATTTTTTAGAATTTAATCGCTCTTGGGTGGAAATATTTCACGAAATTGTTCAACCTGCTTCACGATATATACAATAAAGATACCGAACGATTTCTTGCTCATTAAATTGCTCTTGTATGGAACAAACAAATCTTGTGAATTCCAATTCTAGTAAAGCAATAGTCTAACGACCGACGGTGTTGAAAAACGCAACTGTGCATCTAATTTCATTTACCCCAATAACTATTTCACGAGATGGAAAATAAATACAGAGAAAGCTTTCTTCCGATTCGATTGCTCGTGGATGAAAAAAACCAAATCCTGAGAAATCCAATGCAGTTCCATTCAACGTTCTATTAAACCAATAATGTAATGACTTAGATTTGCAAAACAGAAATCTTTCTTCAGAATTCAGTGTCTCTGGAATAGAAAAAAGAGATATAAAGAATTCCAATCTTTTCGCATTCAACGTAACAGATTTGGAATTCTAGTATAGCAATAGTTTAATGACCGACAGTGTTGCAATACAGAAAGTCTTCTTGAGAAATCAATTGCTCTTGGATGTAATAAATATTGAAAGTTCAAATGTTCTTGCGTTCAAGGTTACAGACTTGCAATTCTAGTAAAGCAATAATTTAACGGCCGATAGCGAAGCAAAGCACAAATGTGCATCTAAACTGTATCTTGTTATCGTTAACGGAAAATATTTCAAACGATGTTTCGTGGGAAATATGGAAACTATGCGGCATTTCATACTTTTAATTATTTGCTCAACGAAATGCTGTACTTTGCAGAACTTGTATGAAAACTTTTATTCATGACATATTAAAATTATTATAAAGCAATTTACACACTCACGGAAAATGAAATTTACACACCTACAAGAAAACATGCTACAACCGCGAAACTTTGAATGCGGCTAGACTTCCTGCTGCTATGCAAATAATCCACGTTTGGTGCGATTCAGCATGACCGCACGCCCTGTGGAAGCACTGCAAGCACAAACCGACAACATTATAAACCGGCGAGTAGTCGACGCCACATGCAAGCGAAAAGACCGGCCAACGCAAGCAAGAGTACAGAGTGACAAGCATGCCGGGTAGACGTCGATTTACGCAACTTACAGACTTTAAGAGAGGCCTGATCATCGGGCTGAAAACCGCAAGATGTTAAGCGCACGTACATCCCGCTACGTGGATCGTTCTGACCATACCCTCCGACTGCGTTGGGAAGAGTGGACACGGGACGGTACTGCCACACAGCGCAGTTGCTTCAGAAAGACCAGGAGGACCACTAGTAGAGAGGTTCGACGGATCGTGAACTAGGCACGAACGGATCCCTCGTGAACCAGTTCCAATATACAAGCAGATGTGGTCGCTCCTGTGTGCCCACAAACCATTTCCTGGCTCCTCGCGGAAGCGAATATTTGATTCCAGCTACCCTTACGTGTGCTGCTGTTAACACCGGAACTTTGCCGGCTCCGTTTGCAGTAGTGCCAGACCAAGGCGACGTGGAGCGCCACAGATATGGTGACGTATGCTGTTTAGCGATGAGTGCCGCTTTTTCGGGGAGACAGGTGATAATCGTGTCCGGGTGTAGAGGTCCCGAGGTCAACAGCACAATCCCAACCTCGCTATCGATCGGTACAGCTCCCTCACTGCCGGCATTATTGTCTGGGGAGCCATTTTCTTCGATAGCCGTTTACCTCTAATAGTGGTACGTGGATCATTCACGAGCCAGCGGTATGTGGATGTAATTGTACGGCCCCACATGCTCCCATTTCTGGTTCGGATCCCAGTTGCGCTATGCCCTCAGGATAATGCCCGCCCTTACACTGCTCGGGTTCCCAGAACTGCCTACATCAGGTCCAGACATATCCATGGGCTGCCTGCTCCCTGGACATGTCCCCTATCAAGCATGTGTGGGATCATTTGAAACGCCAGCTGCAGCCATAATGCATTATCCGGGATTTGAAGCACACCGTCCTACACATGTGGGCCAGTCTGCCGCAGGACACTATCAGGCATTTGTTTGGCTCCATGCCAAACCATATTGCAGCATGTATCGCCGCAAGATGTGGTGCGACGCGCTATTGAAGATGACCGAACTGCGTGCCACAGATCCCTCTGTAATTGTCCTGCAGCTCTTTTTTTGCAATCATTTGTATATTTCATCTGTATCATTACGTCCATACAATTTTAGTTCATTCCGATGCGTCCTTCTTGGTGCGCAAATTTCTTTGTCCGTGAGTGTAGTCTATTATCTTAAAATAAAAATGTATTCAATTTAATCTGTACGAAATGTGCGTATGCCATTACTTTCTTCAGTTTATCGTAAAGTCCTCCCAGAACAGCAACCGAGGTATATTAACCTCACATTACTTTTAAAGTTGCAATTTTATTGTTCACATTTTTTCTTACTTGATCTACATCCAGAACGATTTTAATGGCACCGGTAATGAAACGGTTGTGGCAAAACATTTACTTACATATTTAATGGTAATGATAGAGACAATGAATATTTGACTACCGAATTGTTCTATGAGGGATAATAGCCAGAGCTTTTAATATTCTTTGTATCAAAGTTACAAACATTGCGTTTAACATCTGCTCTTTGGACGGCCAGTAGTTCTTACGAAATACGAGTTTCATGCACCTTCGACTCTACATGAAATAAAAATTTGCCAGCATAAATCCTTTCTATATAGCTTGTGGGACGCCAACACCAGAAAACTAATTATAAATATAATGATCCGATTTATAGGTGCCTAAAGCAAGAAATCACACAAATTTCACTCCGCAAGCTTTCTCCATCAACGGACGGCTTCATCAGGCGGTTGCATAGATACTATAGAATCAAAATTGTAGACAGAACGTTAATTCTAACATGACAAATGAAATCATGCGTGAAGACCGCGCGCATAAATAACCACGAACGTGTTGAATACAATATCTTAAAAGTTAATGCAAAAGCAAGCAATGTAAACTTTAGGAAGAAACTAGAATCATGAACTCCATCTTGCGATGCCTAGCAGATGGTTCCAAGCTACCGGTAGTTCGAAAGAGACATCGGTGTTGCATACACCCTGCCTCGTTAATATCTCAACTGTTTCCCTTATGGCAGCTGTTCTTGCGTCTCCTTATGGTGCGATCTTCGAGATATTCTGCCATTGGAGTTGAGCTTGATGGTTAGCTACATCTTTGGCAAGCGACGTAGAAAGTTTCTTTTGTGCACCGTCCCTCTTATGCTCATTCATTCTCTCCTCAAATGACCTTTTTGTGAGACCTACATAAAATTTAGTTGAGGAGTCTGGGTATAACAATGGGATGCAATAGATGCCCGCATCTGTGAGCTTCAAGGTACTATTACTTCTTGCTGTGCTGAGGACAGTTGCCATGTGTTTAGAAGATTTAAGGCCAACATCCAATCCTTTCTTCTGAAAGTGATTTTTAATAAAATAAGATATTTTTGGGATGTACGGGATCGAACCAACAAATTTTAAAGGTGCTCTTCTGTTCGGTGTAGCAAGTGTGTTGGCTTCAACTTTCGCTATTGTGTCCTCTACGCGGGAGACGTCAAACCCTCCTGCAAAGGCAAGATCTTTCAAAGACTTAATTTCGGCATCATAGTCAGATCTCAATGGGCAAAAATCCTTGGCTCTTTTAGCCCGGTATTTAAATAGAGCATACTTGTGTGCTGTTGGGTTGGTTGATCCTGGTGGAATAGGGTTAGGTACGTGCATGGGTTTATAGTAGACTTTGGTAGTGAGTGCACCTGAAATCGATTTCTTCACAAGTACATCTAAATATGGTAACTCTCCTTGATTTTCCATTTCCATCGCAAATTTAATGTCTTCATGTATGTTGCTTATGTCTACCATAAAGTCTTGCAAGTAGGCTTCTCCGTGCTCCCAGACAAAAAAGATATCATCTGCATAGCGTAGCCATAGTCTTAGTGTCCTGGGAAGAGTGGTGAGTATGAGCTCTTCAATAGGTCTCATGATGGCTTCAGCGAATATTGGAGACAACGCTGAACCCATCGGGACTCCTTTTGATTGCTTGTAGACTTGGGAGCCATAGGTAAAGAAGTTGGATTCTACAGCTAAGTCAAGAACAGCAAAGATATCTTTCAGAGCTTCTTTATCATAAAGGTTAGCTCCAGCCAGGGTTCGTTTGATGTTTCGCGTTGCTTCTGGTATTGGAACAGAGGGGCAGAGGGAGATAACATCAAAGCTGCCAATAAGCTCATGTTGTGCAATGGTGATACCTTTTAGATTGGAGATGAAGTCATTCGAGGATCTATGGATTCAGTCTGTGTTCGGAAGGAATGGCATAAGAAAAGTTGCCAGGGCTTTCTCAAGGTGTGTTGGTGGTGCTTCCTTCCTTGAAACGATCGGTCTGATTGGGTTGCCCTCTTTATGGTGCTTTAATCTCCCGAATAATTTGGGTATGGATGCCCCAGGAGGTAGTTTCGCTGCTCGCTTGATTACGTCTGGAAGGGCTTTAAAATTAGAAGCTTTCCTGACTCTTGCTTTCTATCTGTTGAGAGGGTCTTTTGTCTGCATAACGGCGTTCGAATCAATAAAAGAACGACTTTTTATGTCGTAGTCTTGCTCGTCCGTTATGGCGATCTGCCCCGAATTTTCAGTTAGCAGGAAAGCAATGTCTCTATCAATTTTGAGCCTCTTTAATTCGTTAGGGAGCTTCTGTTTGTAATTTCTACTCCGTGCCTTCGCGATACTTGTAAGCATGGCTGCGCATTTGTATCTGACAGGGTCACGCTCAGAAACTGGCAAATGTCGTAGGACACTTTCGATTTTTGGCAGCACTTCTTTGTATCTAAGAGGTCTCTCAAATGTAAATTTAGGGCCTTTCTGCAGGATCACAAGCTCCGAATGGGTAAGTGTCTTATAAGAAACATTAACGACTGGAATAATAAAATCTTGATGTTGAGGAACGTTCAGATGCTGTTCTGCCCAAAGCTTATCTAATTTCTTCTTGTGGCGAGCTCCGTGGGTTTTACGCTCTCTGCTTGTCAGCATGTCTATTTTCTTAGCATTATATCTAGCTCCAAAGGTGAGACCAGATGCGCTAGATCAGCGTGCAGGCTAAAGGACTTGGATTCCAGCTCCATGATTCTAACTTTTTTGGAGCGAATGAGGTGCTTCAGCGTTTGCTGCTGGAATATCAACTTTTTACGTCGGAACCAAGGATTGTCAAGAGTAGATTTAAACTTGAGGAAAGGAGGAATCAGGTCCAGCGCTCTGCATTCTTGCAAGAAGTCAAAGTGCGATCGTTCCATCTCAAGCTTGATTCTAAATCGTCTAAGTTTATGATATGCGTCCATTATATGCCCGGAAACAGCAAACAAATATATAGCTTGTGGGACGCCAACACCAGAAAACTAATTATAAATATAATGATCCGATTTATTGGTGTCTAAAGTAAGAAATCACACAAATTTCACTCCGCAAGCTTTCTCCGTCAACGGACGGCTTCATCAGGCGGTTACATAGAGAATATAGAATCAAAATTGTAGACAGAACGTTAATTCTAACATGACAAATGAAATCATGCGTGAAGACCGCGCGCATAAATAACCACGAACGTGGTGAATACAATTTGGGACAGAATGCAGCGTATAGCCCATTGAATCGAATGGAGAGTCAATGATGTGACACGATTGTGGAGACAATAGTGTCTCTTCTTCATTGGTAATTGGTCCTGCCTTGCATTGCTTAACTTATATTTCCCACTGTTTAACTTTGTATTTCTTCTCAAGTATGGGAATTTTGGATTTGGTTTGAACTTTTGCAGGTAAAACGAGAGGTATGTGTTGAATGGTGCGAGACCAATTGTGGCTAACCCAAGCAGAAAATTTGTGTGGCGCGTGAGACACTCAAGGAAAACAATATTAGACAAGTGTAGCGATTCAGTGGTAGAAAGAACTTATGCGAATAAAATGAGTAGTACTCTTGTTGCTTTGCTACTGGTAATGAATACGTCCCTTTTCTCTTAGATATTGTACTGATCCTGATATATTATTTCTCTGGAAAATGCTGTTATGATGAAGGCTCTTTGGATAATTCAACACAGAATGCTTCATTGTCCTTATTATTATTTATCTTCTTTTATCAGTATTGTAAAGAACGTATCGCTGATTAGATTATAGTTACGTTGGATACGAACCGCAAATTAGGAAGATCAAATCTCAGCGTGTAAATTGATGAAGCCAACCGATGTCACATTGAGTGTGATCGTGACAAATTTATTGAGGCCACGTGGATTCTTAAAATTCACTCCTGACATTATGAGAAGTTCAGGAGGACAATTTGTCATTATAATTCGGTGTCGGTTAAAGACCTGGTGTTCTTGACCCAAAAGCACGTAATAGTAATAAGAATTATAAGCAATATAGTCTGATTGGCTTCACGCAGTTCACTTTTAAATACTCCAGAGAATTTATTCCATAACAAAAGATTTTATCGTGGGTATAAATAGCAATGGCATCTCACAAAACACCCGTTGGTTTCTCGAAACCAAGAACAAAAACTGCCTGACAACATTTTGATTTTTTTTCTTTTGCACGGAAATGTGACTAATTTTCACTGAGAAACCATTCTACCTCTAAATCCGCATGATTAATTGCTGCTATTTCGCGCGACAACAACCTTTTTTTCATTTACTGTCAATATAATATTCTTCAATCAATGAAGAAAATACCTCCAAACGTTTCACATGCATACACAAATTAATTGGTATTACCCCTTAATGGGCCATCATAAGTGTGATTCCTTCTTTCGTAGACCCATTTTCAAAGAGCGTAAACAGAGCTTACCGAAGAAACAGAAAACGAAGGCTTAAGCTATAACATCCCTGCATCACATATATCTCCGAATAACAATGACGAAGAAAGTGACCGCTAACCCGATGCCGCTGTCTTTGATGCATCTGCTGAAACGGGAGTATCGGCTTCCACTTTGCGTGAACTCTTTCATAGAGAAGGTATTTATTAAATCTGTCCAGCACTCTTTGCATGTCCCTTACATGCCGCACAGAGGGGAATATTTGAATTTAGAGAGACTTCATGTCATTGGACTCTATAGCAATGTAGGTCAATACACATATGAGTCCAAATGTGTTTGCAAGGCGATTGCAAGCGTGCTCTGAGGTGAAGAGACGAGAGACACCTGATCATCCCTATATGGCGCTTAAAAAAGACATTTACGGTGTCGATTTCTGCTACTTGGGTGAGGGTGACTCTTGTTAGGCGGAAGCACATCGCACTGTGTGCTTCCAAGAGGCAGCATGGAAACACATGACTAGAGGAATGATATCCTGCATCCCACTTCCCTCTTTCATACAGGTGTCACAGGAGATATAGGCCGTTTGCAAGACGATGACGATAGTCCCCGGCGAAATATTGGTAAAACAATATCTTCAAGAGGAAACCGTTGTCCGTATGTACTGAACGTTTAAGTCTTCCGACCTTAATGCGATCGAGCATGTCTGTCATTCCCTAGGGAGTAGTGTTGATGCCATCATTTCCCCAAAGAAAAACGTGGAGGAGCTTAGACATAGATTTGCACAAGCGACGGTCGTTGATACGTTCTGCGCTCCTGAGCACTGTTAGCAACGTAATGATGCATTGCTGTGATACCTCCATTGTGGTGAGGTGGGACCACACTGCTTATTAGGCTGCTATCATTTTTTCATTTTACACCATATTGTTCACCTGGTATTGTATTTTGTCATTTGATTCGGATGAAGTGTTTCTTACGAAATATATTAGAGTATTTCTCTGACATATGATTTGATGCAGGTTTTCTTTCTTTCTTTTTTTTTGATGTGAGGTTTAACGTCCACCGTGAGCAACTCAATGGGCTATAAACTGTCGCCATGCAGGTTTTACCAAAATTCCGAACATTTCGTTTAGTAATTTTATTATTTTTACGATTTTACATTTCATATACGTATTAATAACATTATTGTTTTTTCTTAAATTTTCGAAATTAGGGTATGTAGTGCAAAGTGGAGAGTAATTCGGTTACAGACGTTTGGGTTAGTAAAAACATTGGTGAAGACATATGGAAAAGCACATTAACCGGTTTGAATTGCTTAAATTCCGACAAAGGCTTTGCGCTCCCCACTTCAGGAAAAAAGATCATGACACTAATCTGAGTTTTTAAAGAAATGGGTAATACTAATGTAACATTTAAGAGATTTTTCTTAACCCTTTTAATGCCAGATAATGTTTAGCCGACATATATTACACTGGCGGAAAGTGAAAAAAGAACACTAAGAAGGAATTGGCGGACGATCATGAAATTTACATATGTTAATGGGGTCGAGTTTACGTAGATGTTATGTTAATTTAGGGACCAACCGATGAGCGCTTACACCACTGCACGGCATAATATGCAAATTATCGTCGGTGGTATTTAAGGAGTACGACGAAGTGAATGTAATCAGTCGTCGGCGGTCGGACACGTGCGAAGACCCTGAAGAAACTGCAATGCCTGGACATGGAAGACGTGTAGGATTTCAGCATTTATCGGACTTTGAGCGGAGTCGTCTAGTCGGATTCCGCGAGGCCGGGTGGTCGTATCGTCGTATTGCGGAGCGAAATGGACGGAAAGTATCGGTGGTGGTACGATGGTGGCATAGATTGTCCGAGGAATATTCCCACAGGAGAAGAGGTGCAACCGGGAGTCACTGACGCACTGATGAGTGGACCGATCGACGCACAAGAAGAGCGGCGTTGTCAAGCAGAACATCCACAGCGACGCAAATCCGAACTGCCGTTGCACCTGAGGTGACTGTGCGAACAATCCGCAACCGTCTACTGATTGCAGGACTACGTGCACGTGTGCCTCTGGCATGTTTACCTCTGACTCCAGCCCACCGTCAAGAACGGCTGCAGTGATGTCGCCAACGTCTGCACCGGAGAACGCAATGGCGATCTGTCGTGTTCAGCGATGAAAGCAGATTCTGCTTGGTAGCCTCCGATGGCCGTATGCGTGTTCGCAGACGCACAGGGGAGTGTCTCCGCCCTTTTTGCATCCGCCAGAGACACACAGGGCTACACCTGGTCTCCTGGTGTGGGGAGTGATCAACTATCACTCCCGTACACAACTAGTGTTTGTACCGGGTACGTTAAACAGCACCTCTTACATCAACAACATCATTCAGTCCGTTGTTGTGCCATTTGCAAGGTCCAATAAAACGCACGCCCACACAAGGCACGTGCAACCAGCATGCACTTCACGGTGTGAGACAACTTCCATGGCCTGCACGTTCACCGGATTTGTCGCCCATTGAGGACGTGTGGGATTTTATTTGACAACGATTAATCCGTACTCCACGGCCAGCACCGACCAACCCCCATTTACGCCTCCAGGTTGAAGATAGTTGGAACTCAATAACCCAAACTTACATCCAACATCTGTACGACAGACTCCATGCCAGAATCGCACAGTGTGACTCAGTTCATAGCGGTTCAATTTCGTACTAACCATGTTACATGGAAATGTTATTTTTCAGTTTACCAGCAAATACAGCTGTATTTTGCCATAATGTTTTGATCACGTTATCCTCTGTATTCCGTTATTATGCTGTATAAATTTCGTTGGTATCAGACGTCTCCTTCTTGGTGTTCTTTTTTCACTTTCTAGCCACGACCATCCCCGATTTAGGCGTCCAGGTTGAGGATGCTTGAAACTCAATACCCCAAACTTACATCCAACATCTGTACGACAGACTCCATGCCAGAATTGCACAGTGTGACGCAGTTCATGGCGGTTCAACCTCGTACTAACCATGTTACATGGAAATGTTATTTTTCAGTTTACCAGCAAATACAGCTGTATTTTGCCATAATGTTTTGATCACGTTATCATCTGTATTCCGTCATTATGCTGTATAAGTTTCGTTGGTATCAGTTGCCTTGACAATGTGTGAAAAAACAACCGATCTGAAAATAAAAAAGAAACATAGATTATGTTTTAGAACAATAAAATGTCTCTCTGTATTTACTACTTCCACATGGTTACATAACTTAAAGTTCTATAATGCCGGGTACTTAAATTATAAATAAAAAAACTATTTGCTGCTGATCCCATTTACTTTTTCGAAGAATACGTAAAACTATAACTCAAAATAACACAAAGGTTTAACGTTGTGATTATAGATGCATAATTTGTTTAACGTGCTACTTTTTCTAACAGAGGTTGTTGAAAGACTAATTTTCGTAATGCAACTTTCCCATGAAGAACGCTTTGCACATCCGTTCTCCTTTTTCATGAAGAAAATTTGGCTAAATTGGGGTGCTACCTTGTACTTCACTTTTCAGTGAAACGGAATTTCCCGTAATATAAATCCGAATGAATGTATCTTTCATTTAGGCATAAACGTTATAGTTTGATGGGAATTAACGGTACTTATTTTCCCACCAACAATACGAATTTCCTGTGTTAAGGCTTAAAGGATATTTTTGTCTTTCTTCATGGCGTGAACTTTGCTTAGTAAATTACTTCATACGTGTATCATATTCCATTATAGGAGATGCTCTGCGTGTGTCATCCAATTTTTTACAGAACACAGTTCTATCGCAGCGTTCAGAAATACCGTGTTCTTATTTCACATCGTGTGTCTTCTAAAATTTTGGGTGGAAGCATTTTGTTTTGTAGCATATATTATTAACTACCAAAGTAACTGCGTACACTGAGAATTTTAAGTTATGTGAAATTTTAGTGTCAGATCTCGTTTCTATGTTTTTCGATTTCGTCTTTTTCGAAAAATCGGCTTTGAATATTTTTCTTAGGAAAAATCAATAGCGCGCGGTTCTGCACAAAATATGGAAACGAAACTCACATTTCTATGAGGAATTTAAATTTTGTTACGGAAACACAAATTGTAATATCTTTTGAATTTCTCATGAATACTAAGAAAGTAAAATGTTCACAGATGCTGAAACACTGGAGGTCTAACATTTGACAAAACATTTCCATTTAAATAATTAATATAAGTTACTGTGTTAATGATTAGGGAATAAATGCATTTGCGTCTTTAAAAATATATGTTGGACACAGAAAAAAGGAATTAAATTTATAGCACATTTCCGAACAACAACATGGAAAATGATTTCCTCTTTAATGAAAAAGGTTTTCGTGTTTTGTTATGAAAGGTGACGAACTTAGGGGACTGAAATTAAACTGAGGCAGTAGATTATTAATGGTAAGGATGTCCTGGTGCTGCAATATAGAACCTTAGAAATTCATAAATCTCTCCAACAAAAAATAAACAACAAGCTGAGAACCACAAAAATGTGCACGACTACATGTACAATTTGTTTTGTACCAGAAATTTTATGCTTAATATTCATGTTTCCAAGTGAATAAAGATTACATTTTTCCGGATAAAAAGCACCGTTATCAATTTCTTTGAAGTTTTTGTGTCTCTTAACATGACTTTCGTAATTGAAAAACGCATGATAAATTCAATAGGTTTGTACGAGTAATTTTAGATAGACAAATAATGCAATACGTAAGTGAAAACACATTTTAGTTTTTTGTTACTGGAGCGCACGATATAAATTTTCATTCCAACAACTTGATATTGGGAATAGTTTTTAGTAGTTAGTTTTAAAAATTACGAATATTCCTTGGATTTGCTTTAATTTTTTGCTGCCATACTGATGGATCTCATGTTAATGTGAGGGTCTAAAATTTGAATTTGAATTTAAATTTGAATTTGTTGAATATTCTGCCATTCATCATAGCAATACCATACATGACAGAATTGAACACAACAATACATTATTACAGTAAATATGTGCTAAGTAGTTAAAAAAATACAGTTACAGTAATGTATCCGTAGTATGTTATAACACAATTACAATAAACATTCCATTAATTATAATCAATGAACATGCACAATTAATCCAAAATGCATGAAGTAGATGTTAAGAAATGTAAAAGAATAATCTATATCTACATATAGCACTGTATGTGGATGACATGGAGCCAGGGAAAAAGGCTTTAAGAAAAAGACTGACGAGCCCCCGGTCCCCAAGAAGTGTGTGACAGGCCAAGAACACAGTGCCCAGAAATTCACAGTGAGACACGAATCATCATAATAGTACAGGTAAGTTAAGGAATGCATGATGATAATCAACGGCAATTAAAAATTGTGGCATCTAGACAGTACAGTTACAATACGTAGTAATCTTAACACATGCCAACATAACCGCTGATAAACATAGTATAAAAAAATAATGAATGATTCAGTATGGATATTTATATATATACACCAAACCAATACAACCGGAAAATACGCATCACAAGAATATCTGTACCGCGCATTAAACAATCATGCAGGAATAAACAAACCAAAATCAACAAGACAAATTAATGTGCCACTACATCCCAGAAAAGAAATCAAGGCATCAATTCAAATCATATCAGCCAGCCAATAATCTAGTAGTTAATACTATCCTGAATACCCTGAAGCTAACAATTGATTTAATGTGCAAGGGCTTTTATTCCACTGTCGTGGACCGGCTACAATAACACTGTAATGTAAAATATTTAGATGTGCCCTGGGAATAACGAAGTTTGCATCACCCCTGGTATCATGAGAATGTGAAAATTGGGGCAATTCCAGAAGACTCATAAACTTATTAGCATAAATTATAATGTGCATAAAAAGTAATAATCGAAATATATAAAGTTTAGTAAACTGGATTATTTTATATGAACAGAAAACAGCAGCCATAGCACTATTAGTATCCAATAAGCGAATGTATTTCTTTTGTAAGATATATATATATATTCTATTGACATTACATAACGTGGTCTGAACCCAGAACAGTAGACAATATGAAAGAAGTGGATATATGAACGAGTAATGCAATATTAGTTTTAATCTAATCGTCAACATATCCGAAATTATATAAACCATTCCTATACGTGATCTAAGTTGATTTGCCAAATGATTCATGTAATTATCCCAACGTAGGGACTCCTGAATAAGTACACCCAGAAATGTAACAGTCTTCTTAAATGTAATTGGAACTCCATTCACAAAGATACCAGTTGGGGTAGACGAAAAGTAAGAACGACGTGAAAACAGGACGGCATTAGTTTTATCTTGATTTATAGTTAAATAACTCAAACTGAACCAGCGAAAGAACTCCTGAAGATCGCAATTAACTAAAGGTACCAATTCCATTAAAGAATTACCGGAAAAGAATAAACTGGTATCATTAGCAAACAGCACACGGTGCTCCCCCAAAGTAACATTAAAAATATTATTAATGTATATTAAAGAAAGAACCGGTCCCAGCACCGATCCCTGAGGAACACCGCAACTTACCCCACGAACCGAAGAACGAATGCCACGAATCTGAACATACTGCGAACTCTGTAACAAATAATTCCTAAAAAACAAAAGCGGAACTCCCAGGATATATCTATGATTTAACTTTGATAATAGAATTTCGTGATGCACACAGTAGTCAAAAGCTCGAGTTAAGTCACAAAATATACCCAGGACACTTCTTCCTGTGTCAATATTTGTGTTCAAAAAATTAAGAACATACAATATAGAAGTTTCTGTTGAGAAGCCCTAACGAAAACCACGCTGACCGTGATGTAAAATTTTGTTCTTCTCCAAGTAGCCAGCTAACCTCTTTAGTACTAGTCTTCCCAAAAGTTTAGCAAGCACTGTAATATTAGTAATTGGACGATAATTTTCAACACTAGATCTCAAACCCTTTTTATGTATAACAGTGACTCTACCTGTCGTAAATGCTAAAGATAATAAACCAGTTTCTAGAATACGATTAAAAATATGTTCCAATGTTACCAACAGAAACTGAGCAACACATTTAATCACCCTGGATGAACTTCATCTGGGCCAGCACTCTCAGAGGGGTCCAACTTCTGTATAGTAGGCAACAGATCTGCCGATAGCGGGTCAAAAAAAAAAACGTACACAAAGTTTGGTGGGACATAAAGTCAGCAAAGTCACCAGACCCCCGCTGAATATCGTTCTGCAGTTTCACAGGCAAAGAAACAAAGTAAGTATTAAAGATCTCTACAATACGATTCAAATCAGTGACACGAGTTCCCTCATGATCCAGTTCTATTGGAGGGTCATCATCATTTGTTCTAAGCAACAATTTACCAACCGATTTCCAAAACATTTTCCCATCCGTGGTACCAGTAAAACGATTTATTTATTTATTTTTTTTTCTTTGTGATTGGAGGTTTAACGACCACCGTGAGCAACTCAATGGGCTATAAGCAGACGCCCGTCCCTAATTTAGGGTCACTGGTTCCAGGGAAGGGAGAGAGCCAGTGCCGTAAGACAAACACAACATCCATGCCTGACCGGGATTCGAACCCGGAACCCTTACGGACGAATGATCAAAGGACAGCGCCTTAGACCACTGCGCCTAAAAACGATATATATATATATATATATCTCTCTCTCTCTCTCTCTCTCTCTCTCTCTCTCTCTCTCTCTCTCTCTCTCTCTCTCTCTCTCTCTCTCTCTCTCTCTCTCTCTCTCTCTCTCTTCTTTTTTGCATCAACATTTTCGTTTTTCCTGATAATTTATTTACATGCAACTTGTTCTTAGACCCAGCTAATTTTGTTGCTGTTTCCATAAGAGCTTTGGTTACTTTTCTGTTAACTTCAGAGATGTCCACTTCTTCCGATGTTAGGCCTTCTAAAGCAGAGAACCTGTTCTTCAGTTCCAACTTGAAGGTATTATGGTGTTTTTTAAGGTTGATTATGTCAATAGATTTTGTTTGTCTTATGAGCTTGCCACGTTCAAGTTTAGTGTTGAGGTGCATCTTACATCTCACCAATCTATGGTCACTACCTGTGTTGAACTTGTTTAGCACACTGCAGTCTTCTACGACGAATTTTTTGTTACACATAATAAAATCAATTTCACTTGTCGTCCCATTTGGATGTCTCCATGTCCATTTCCTGTGTGGCTTTTTCTTGAAAAAGGAGTTCAAGATGAAAAACCCTTCTGCCTCTGCAAACTCAACGAGAGTATTTCCACGCTGGTTTCTGTTGCCGTGACCGAATTTACCTACTGAAGTTTCATTCTGTTGCCGTTGCCCTATTTTTGCATTGAAATCTCCCATAATTATTTTCAAGTGCTGCTTACCTTTATTATTTAGATGACAAATTTCCTCATAAAATTCTTCAATTTCTTCTTCAGGATGACTTGTGGTGGGTGCATAAGTTTGAATAATCTGAGCCTGGTATCTTCTCGATAGTTGGATAACGAGTCGTGCAGCTCTGTCAGAGGAACTTTCAACTTCTACCACTTTATCCTTCAGTTTCTTGTTTATTATAAATCCAACACCACTAGTTCTGCCAGTATCTGTCCCACGATAGTAGAAGAGATGTCCACTTTTCAGTTCAATGAGATCTTCTCCTTTTCTCCTTACCTCACTTAGCCCCACGATGTCCCACTTGATCCTTTGTAGTTCCTCTTCCAATTCAAGAAGCCTTGAATCAGAAGATAGGGAGCGTCCATTGTACGTTGCCAAGGTCAGCATCAGATGGCAGCCTAGTCCGGTCCTCCGGGGATTCTTAGCACCCTCTGCCTTCATGTCGCACTGGCCGCTGCCTTGGCCAGGTACATTCCAGCTGCCGGAGACTGAGGGCCAAGATTTAAGTTGTGGAGTCATTTTGGAGGGGTTTGGCCATAACTCACCACGCTGGCCAAGTGGGTTGGTGAGTGTGGGATAGAATTTCCTCTAATCCCGATGGTATAGTTATACCGCTATGGGCGGTCGTCAGAGCCCCTTTAGTGGGAACAGGATGCACCACGAGAAGGCGGGGTTGACATTTGTCAAGGAGAGGCTGTGATGTTACGCATCACCTGAAGAGAGATGAGGACAACTAAAGAAGATGTGACTTCCAAAGTGGAATATATAGAGCTATGCAAGACAGTACGAAAAAGTATCACTGAAGACGCAAGAAAATTCAACTGTGAACTAGTGAGGAAAGCAATTGAAAACAACCAAAGCCTAAAGATAGCAAAGGGACATCTCAGTAAGGGAAGAAAACAGATTATGGCACTGAGAAAAGAAGATGGTTCTGTAACAAGAAATAGAGGCGAAATTTTGACAAGAGTGAAAGATTTCTACTCCAAATTATATGAAAGGGATGATACATGCACTCCAGACATCATGAAAGATACCAGTACCAGAGTTCCTCCAGTCCTTCCAGCAGAAGTTGCACATGCAATCAAGAACATGAAGCGGGGAAAAGCTCCAGGAGAAGATGGAATTACTGTAGACATCATACAAGAAGCAAGTGGAGAAATCGAAACAGTACTCGCCCAAATTTTCACTCGATGCCTTAATGAAGGAAAGATTCCTGAGGATTGGAACACCGCTACAATGATCCTGCTACATAAGAAAGGTGACATTGAGGATCTCGGAAACTACAGACCTATCAGCCTCCTATCAGTAGTTTATAAAATCTTCACTAAAGTTCTTTCACACCGCTTGAAGGTAACACTGGACATGGCTCAACCGAGAGAACAAGCTGGATTCAGGAGTGGCTACAGCACAATAGATCATATCCATGTGCTGAGAGAACTAATTGAAAGAGCGAGGGAATATGAACTTCCACTGTGCATGGCTTTTATCGATTATGAAAAAGCCTTTGATTCGGTGAAACCATCAGCAGTTACAATGGCTCTGAAAATCTGCGGTATTGAAGATGCATACATTAATATTATTAATAACATCTATGAAAATGCAAGTGCAAAGATTAGGCTGTTTGAAAATACAACACACATAAAAATTGGAAAGGGAGTGAGACAAGGTGACACCATATCTCCAAAGCTCTTTAATGCCACATTGGAGGGTGTTTTTCAGTCACTGAGCTGGGAAAACAAGGGGATAAAGATTAATGGAGATTATCTAACCCACCTTCGTTTTGCTGATGACGTAGTCATTTTTGCAACTAGCCCATCAGAGCTGCAGAGTATGATCCAGGAACTTGCTGACAAGAGTAAAGAAGTGGGATTAAAAATGAACTTTCAGAAGACAAAAGTGATGTTCAATGCTTTTACAAGAAATGAAGATTTATCGATTAATGGAGAAAAGCTGGAGATAACAGACACGTACATTTATCTTGGACAGCAGATATCAAGTGAGGGTCACATTGATGAAGAAATTAATCGGCGCACAAAACTTGCCTGGAGAGCTTTTGGAAGAAACAGCATAATTTTCAAGAGCAATATGCCATTATGTCTTAAAAGAAAAGTGTTTGATCAATGCATCCTTCCAGTGCTTACGTATGGTGCAGAGACGTGGACCTTAACTAAAAGAGACATACAAAGGCTGCAGACAACTCAAAGAAGCATGGAGAGGTGCATACTTGGTGTAACCAGGAGAGATAAGAAGAGGAACTCGTGGATCCGAAAAATGACAAGAGTGGAAGACATCATGATCAGAGTCAAATCCCTGAAATGGCAATGGGCTGGACATACTGCCAGAAGGACAGATCATCGATGGACAGCCGAAATTTTAGATTGGATTCCAAGGGACAGGAAAAGCCCCAGAAGAAGACCACATGGGAGATGGGTGGATGAAATTCGAAAGTATGCAGGGGTGACATGGAGGAGACTGGCAAAAGACAGACCGTTGTGGAGGAAACTTGGGGAGACCTTCGTCCAGCAGTGGATTGATAATGGTTGACAATGATGATGATGATGATATATATATATATATATATATATACTATAAAGAAGATACCTAAGCAAAAAAATTACATATACAATTTTGACTCACACCTAGTACAACATAGAAAAGGTTATGTAACAACTGAATGTAGAAGGTGTCGAGAATACTGAGCCTTGGCTTTATCAAGGACCAGCAAAAACTCTGCATTTTCTCACTTCCACAAAGACCTAGTTGGAAATGGGTTTCTGCAAGGCCATAGATGCAAGTAACATTCCCACCTAAAATAGTTTAAAAAATATATATATAAGTCATGTCCTCCGTAGAGTAGCATGACCTAGCACTAGTTAACAATTTCGCTTGCATCCATTAACCTTCATGGCCCGACCCATGCTCTTCATCTGTTACTATTAAACAGAGAGAAGAAGATTAAAGAGAACTCAAGCTGTGAGAGTGACATAATAAATAGAAATGATTTTCAGCTATAACGAAATTCCAAGTTCGTTTGAGAGAGAATTTAAACCTGAAAAACAATGCAAAAGAAATCCAAATTTTACATTGCAATTAAAAAAGGAAATGTTAATTTATAACGAACAGATTTTTGAAAGAAAACTTGAGTCTAAAACCCCCTACTCTACAACTTATGACAGCACAAAAACGAGAATAAGTTAAAGATAATAATTAACTAAAGAAAACTTTGTGAAAGTTATATACCTTAAACAGTTAGTTGCAATATGTACAAAGTATTTCAGCAGTGCTTTAAGAGCATAATTAATTAGTTATTAAGAACTTAACTACTTTGAAAAAACAGCGCATAGACAGCGCATAGAAAAGGAACAAGCTTAGCCTTCTTCTGTTCCTAGGTACCCCAAAAGACGCTCAAAGTTACAAAGAAAAGTAAGAGTTAAAACCCGCATAAATGTTAACAGACAAACCAATGCTTAAAAGCTGAAAAGCTAAAAAACGACAGAGAAAAGGTACATAAAGTACAAACATTGAACTTATAAAACCTAGAACCCAAAAACAAGGAAGAGAGCTTACCTCTTGTGTGACAAAAACTTTTCTCCTCACAAGAGGAGAACATGGCTGACCCCTTCCGCCACTCCCTAGACACTGGGGGGCAGTGAGGGTGGGGCTGATGGCCTCCTCATACAGCAAGAAACCAACGCGCGGAGATTTTAACCAGAGAAAAAAATATATAAACTTAAGACTGTGGATCTGTATGATCAGAATGAGCAGAATTAACTCTCCAGAATACATGAGAAATATTATAAAATACACGAGCAGTTTATTTAATAATCTTTGCATGTATTAAATCACCTTAGTGAGCTTCTATAGATTAATCAGAATCTTATTAATTTTAATGTTGGTTTTACTATTTTTAGTATAGCTATCCTAGTGATGAATAACTAGGTAGTTTCTCTAATCCCGATGGTATAGTTATACCGCTATTGGCGGTCGTCAGAACCTTTAAAGAGCTGTATGCAGAATTTAAACTTAACCAATTTGTTGATGTAGGAACTTGGAACTCTTATCTCAATTGCTGCATAAAAAATAACCATATCTTATATAATAATACTCTCTATAAGCAAGTGAACGGTATTCCAATGAGAACATCAACGTCCACAAATATCGCTAATCTATTCCTGTTCTTTAAGGAATATAAATTCATTAAAAATCACCCCACCTGCTCAGATAACTACCTTTACACTTTTAGATATATTGATGATCTGCTGTGTATCAATAATTCAGAAGTTATAGAGAGTGATTTTGATAATATCTATCCTAGCTCTCTTAACTTATGTAAAACCAACCACAGTAATCAGGAACTTGAGTTCCTAGACTTAAGCATTAAGCTCAACAGAGGTAACCCATCTATTAGCCTCTTTGATAAAAGAGTTAATTTTCCTTTCAAAGTAATTAAATATCTACACTGGAATAATAACATTTCAACCAAAGTAATTGAGAATGTACTAATTTCTCAGGTCCTAAGAATTTCAAGAATTTGCAGCAACAATTTGGATTTCAATTACCACATTTATATACTATTAGAAAGTTTTCTAGAGAACGAAATTCCTTCTTCTTTCATCAAAAGAACTTTAAGAAAAATTATTCTGAATAATAGAGTAAGGTTGGCAGATCTGCTTTAATTTTCTACACAGTTAATAATATGATTCTGACCAATCAAAGCCGTAAGGAAGTTGGCTAGAGGATGCCTATTAACTACCTAAAGGAACCTTAGTGCTATGGATATGACGGTCCTATTAAAACAAAAAATTAAATAATATAAACAAAATCACAAAAAAAGCTTAAAAATCTGTTTATAAAAGAAAATAAAAACAAATAAAAAAGAAAACTAGTTATTCATCACTAGGATAGCTACACTAAAAATAGTAAAACCAACATTAAAATTAATAAGATTCTGATTAATCTATAGAAGCTCACTAAGGTGATTTAATACATGCAAAGATTATTAAATAAACTGCTCGTGTATTTTATAATATTTCTCATGTATTCTGGAGAGTTAATTCTGCTCATTCTGATCATACAGATCCACAGTCTTAAGTTTATATATTTTTTTCTCTGGTTAAAATCTCCGCGCGTTGGTTTCTTGCTGTATGAGGAGGCCATCAGCCCCACCCTCACTGCCCCCCAGTGTCTAGGGAGTGGCGGAAGGGGTCAGCCATGTTCTCCTCTTGTGAGGAGAAAAGTTTTTGTCACACAAGAGGTAAGCTCTCTTCCTTGTTTTTGGGTTCTAGGTTTTATAAGTTCAATGTTTGTACTTTATGTACCTTTTCTCTGTCGTTTTTTAGCTTTTCAGCTTTTAAGCATTGGTTTGTCTGTTAACATTTATGCGGGTTTTAACTCTTACTTTTCTTTGTAACTTTGAGCGTCTTTTGGGGTACCTAGGAACAGAAGAAGGCTAAGCTTGTTCCTTTTCTATGCGCTGTCTATGCGCTGTTTTTTCAAAGTAGTTAAGTTCTTAATAACTAATTAATTATGCACTTAAAGCACTGCTGAAATACTTTGTACATATTGCAACTAACTGTTTAAGGTATATAACTTTCACAAAGTTTTCTTTAGTTAATTATTATCTTTAACTTATTCTCGTTTTTGTGCTGTCATAAGTTGTAGAGTAGGGGGTTTTAGACTCAAGTTTTCTTTCAAAAATCTGTTCGTTATAAATTAACATTTCCTTTTTTAATTGCAATGTAAAATTTGGATTTCTTTTGCATTGTTTTTCAGGTTTAAATTCTCTCTCAAACGAACTTGGAATTTCGTTATAGCTGAAAATCATTTCTATTTATTATGTCACTCTCACAGCTTGAGTTCTCTTTAATCTTCTTCTCTCTGTTTAATAGTAACAGATGAAGAGCATGGGTCGGGCCATGAAGGTTAATGGATGCAAGCGAAATTGTTAACTAGTGCTAGGTCATGCTACTCTACGGAGGACATGACTTATATATATATATTTTTAAACTATTTTAGGTGGGAATGTTACTTACATCTATGGCCTTGCAGAAACCCATTTCCAACTAGGTCTTTGTGGAAGTGAAAAAATGCAGAGTTTTTGCTGGTCCTTGATAAAGCCAAGGCTCAGTATTCTCAACACCTTCTACATTCAGTTGTTTTATTTTATTTTTTTATCTTTTCACCTTTTACTCACACAGGTAGATACATAACCTTTTCTATGTTGTACTAGGTGTGAGTCAAAATTGTATATGTATTTTTTTGCTTAGGTATCTTCTTTATAGAATGTGAATTCTGAATTTTCAAAACTGCTGCGTTGCGCGTTTTGATTTTCAGGTTATTTGGCACCCTTCGTTTTAAATTCTAAAATTTTTTCCTTAGTCTTCAGTTTTGCTCTTAAGTATATATATATATATATATATATATGGGATGTAAGGTCAGGTGATGCGTAACATCACAGCCTCTCCTTGACAAATGTCAACCCCGCCTTCTCGTGGTGCATACTGTTCCCACTAAAGGGGCTCTGACGACCGCCAATAGCGGTATAACTATACCATCGGGATTAGAGAAAATTCTATCCCACACTCACCAACCCGCTTAGCCAGCGTATTTAGTTATGGCCAAACCCTCCAAAATGACTCCACAACTTAAATCTTGGCCCTCAGTCTCCGGCAGCTGGAATGTACCTGGCCAAGGCAGCAGCCAGTGCGACATGAAGGCAGAGATTGCTAAGAATCCCCGGAGGACCGGACTAGGCTGCCATCTGATGCTGACCTTGGCAACGTACAATGGACACTCCCTATCTTCTGATTCAAGGCTTCTTGAATTGGAAGAGGAACTACAAAGGATCAAGTGGGACATCGTGGGGCTAAGTGAGGTAAGGAGAAAAGGAGAAGATCTCATCGAACTGAAAAGTGGACATCTCTTCTACTATCGTGGGACAGATACTGGCAGAACTAGTGGTGTTGGATTTATAATAAACAAGAAACTGAAGGATAAAGTGGTAGAAGTTGAAAGTTCCTCTGACAGAGCTGCACGACTCGTTATCCAACTATCGAGAAGATACCAGGCTCAAATTATTCAAACTTATGCACCCACCACAAGCCATCCTGAAGAAGAAATTGAAGAATTTTATGAGGAAATTTGTCATCTAAATAATAAAGGTAAGCAGCACTTGAAAATAATTATGGGAGATTTCAATGCAAAAATAGGGCAACGGCAACAGAATGAAACTTCAGTAGGTAAATTCGGTCACGGCAACAGAAACCAGCGTATAAATATTCTAGTAGAGTTTGCAGAGGCAGAAGGGTTTTTCATCTTGAACTCCTTCTTCAAGAAAAAGCCACATAGGAAATGGACATGGAGACATCCAAATGGGACGACAAGTGAAATTGATTTTATTATGTGTAACAAAAAATTCGTCATAGAAGACTGCAGTGTGCTAAACAAGTTCAACACAGGTAGTGACCATAGATTGGTGAGATGTAAGATGCACCTCAACACTAAACTTGAACGTGGCAAGCTCATAAGACAAACATAATCTATTGACATAACCAACCTTAAAAAACACCATAATACCTTCAAGTTAGAACTGAAGAACAGGTTCTCTGCTTTAGAAGGCCTAACATCGGAAGAAGTGAACATCTCTGAAGTTAACACAAAAATAACCAAAGCTCTTATGGAAACAGCAACAAAATTAGCTGGGTCTAAGAACAAGTTGCATGTAAATAAATTATCAGGAAAACCGAAAATGTTGATGCAAAAAAGAAGAGAGATGAGGACAACTAAAGAAGATGTGACTTCCAAAGTGGAATATATAGAGCTATGAAACACAGTAAGAAAAGTTATCACTGAAGACGTAAGAAAATTCAACTGTGAACTAGTGAGGAAAGCAATTGAAAACAAACAAAGCCTAAAGATAGCAAAGGGACATCTCAGTAAGAGAAGAAAACAAATTATGGCACTGAGAAAAGAAGATGGTTCTGTAACAAGAAATAGAGGCGAAATTTTGACAAGAGTGAAAGATTTCTACTCCAAATTATATGAAAGGGATGATACATGTACTCCAGACATCATGAAAGATACCAGTACCAGAGTTCCTCCAGTCCTTCCAGCAGAAGTTGCACATGCAATCAAGAACATGAAGCGGGGGAAAGCTCCAGGAGAAGATTGAATTACTGTAGACATCATACAAGAAGCAAGTGGAGAAATCGAAACAGTACTCGCACAAATTTTCACTCGATGGCTTAATGAAGGAAAGGTTCCTGAGGATTGGAACACCGCTACAATGATCCTGCTACATAAGAAAGGTGACATTGAGGATCTCGGAGACTACAGACCTATTAGCCTAATATCAGTAGTTTATAAAATCTTCACTAAAGTTCTTTCACACCGCTTGAAGGTAACACTGGACATGGCTCAACCGAGAGAACAAGCTGGATTCAGGAGTGGCTACAGCACAATAGATCATATCCATGTGCTGAGAGAACTAATTGAAAGAGCGAGGGAATATAAACTTCCATTGTGCATGGCTTTTATCGATTATGAAAAAGCCTTTGATTCGGTGAAACCATCAGCAGTTACAATGGCTCTGAAAACCTGCGGTATTGAAGATGCATACATTAATATTATTAATAACATCTATGAAAATGCAACTGCTTGAAAATGCAGCACACATAAAAATTGGAAAGGGAGTGAGACAAGGTGACACCATATATCCGAAGATCTTTAATGAAACATTGGAGGGTGTTTTTCAGTCACTGGGCTGGGAAAACAAGGGGATAAAGATTAATGGAGATTATCTAACCCACCTTCGTTTTGCTGATGACGTAGTCATTTTTGCAACTAGCCCATCAGAGCTGCAGAGTATGATCCAGGAACTTGCTGACAAGAGTAAAGGAGTGGGATTAAAAATGAACTTTCAGAAGACAAAAGTGATGTTCAATGCTTTTACAAGAAATGAAGATTTATCGATTGATGAAGAAAAGCTGGAGATAACAGACACGTACGTTTATCTTGGACAGCAGATATCAAGTGAGGGTCACATTGATGAAGAAATTAATCGGCGTACAAAACTTGCCTGGAGAGCTTTTGGAAGAAACAGCATAATTTTCAAGAGCAATATGCCATTATGTCTTAAAAGAAAAGTGTTTGATCAATGCATCCTTCCAGTGCTTACGTATGGTGCAGAGACGTGGACCTTAACTAAAAGAGACATACAAAGGCTGCAGACAACTCAAAGAAGCATGGAGAGGTGCATACTTGGTGTAACCAGGAGAGATAAGAAGAGGGACTCGTGGATCCGAAAAATGACAAGAGTTGTCCTATTTTTTGCACTTGAAGATAATTATGGGATATTTCAATGCAAAAATAGAGCAACGGCAACAGAATGAAACTTCAGTAGGTAAATTCGGTCACGGCAACAGAAACCAGCGTGGAAATACACTCGTAGAGTTTGCAGAGGCAGATGGGTTTTTCATCTTGAACTCCTTTTTCAAGAAAAAGCCACACAGGAAATGGACATGGAGACATCCAAATGGGACGACAAGTGAAATTGATTTTATTATGTGTAACAAAAAAATCGTCAGAGAAGACTGCAGTGTGCTAAACAAGTTCAACACAGGCAGCGACCATAGATTGGTGAGATGTAAGATGCACCTCAACACTAAACTCGAAAGTAGCAAGCTCAGAAGACAAACAAAATGTATTGACATAACCAACCTTAAAAAACACCATAATACCTTCAAATTGGAACTGAAGAACAGATTCTCTGCTTTAGAATGCCTAACATCGGAAGAAGTGGACATTTCTGAAGTTAACAGAAAAGTAACCAAAGCTCTTATGGAAACAGCAACAAAATTAGCTGGGTCTAAGAACAAATTGCATGTTAACAAATTATCAGGAAAAACCAAAATGTTGATTCAAAAAAGAAGAGTGATGAGGACAACTAAAGAAGATGTGACTTCCAAAGTGGAATATATAGAGCTATGCAAGACAGTACGAAAAAGTATCACTGAAGACGTAAGGAAATTCAACTGTGAATTAGTAAGGAAAGCAATTGAAAACAACCAAAGCCTAAAGATAGCAAAGGGACATCTCAGTAAGGGAAAAACAGATTATGGCACTGAGAAAAGAAGATGGTTCTGTAACAAGAAATAGAGGCGAAATTTTGACAAGAGTGAAAGATTTCTACTCCAAATTATATGAAAGGGATGATACATGTACTCCAGATATCATTAAAGGTACCAGTACCAGAGTTCTTCCAGTCTTTCCAGCAGAAGTTGCACTTGCAATCAAGAACATGAAGCGGAGAAAAGCTCCAGGAGAAGTTTGAATTACTGTAGACATCATACAAGAAGCAAGTGGAGAAATCGAAACAGTACTAGCCCAAATTTTCACTCGATGCCTTAATGAAGGGAAAATTCCTGAGGATTGGAACAACGCTACAATGATCTTGCTACATAAAAAAGGTGACATTGAGGATCTCAGGAACTACACACCTATTAGCCTCCTATCAGTGGTTTATAAAATCTTCACTAAAGTTCTTTCACACCGCTTGAAGGTGACACTGGACATGTCTCAACCGAGAGAACAAGCTGGGTTCAGGAGTGGCTACAGCACAATAGATCATATCCACGTACTGAGAGAACTAATTGAAAGAGCGAGGGAATATGAACTTCCATTGTGCATGGCTTTTATCGATTATGAAAAAGCCTTTGATTCGGTGAAACCATCAGCAGTTGCAATGGCTCTGAAATAATGCGGTATTGAAGATGCATACATTAATATTATTAATAACATTTATGAAAATGCAAGTGCAAAGATTCGGCTGTTTGAAAATACAACACACATAAAAATTGGAAAAGGAGTGAGACAAGGTGACACCATATCTCCGAAGCTCTTTAATGCCACATTTGAAAATGTCTTTCAATCACTGAACTGGGGAAACAAAGGGATAAAGATTAATGGAGATTATCTAACTCACCTTCGTTTTGCTGATGACATAGTCATTTTTGCAACTACCCCATCAGAGCTACAGAGTATGATCCAGGAACTTGCTGACAAGAGTAAAGGAGTGGGATTAAAAATGAACTTTCAGAAGACAAAAGTGATTTACAATGCTTTTACAAGAAATGAAGATTTATCGATTGATGGAGAAAAGCTGGAGATGACAGACACGTACGTTTATCTTGGACAGCAGGTATCAAGTGAGGGTCACATTATTGAAGAAATTAATCGGCGTACAAAACTTGCCTGGAGAGCTTTTGGAAGAAACAGCATTATTTTCAAGAGCAATATGCCATTATGTCTTAAAAGAAAAGTGTTTGATCAATGCATCCTTCCAGTGCTTACGTATGGTGCAGAGACGTGGACCTTAGCTAAAAGAGACATATAAAGGCTGCAGACAACTCAATGTAGCATGGAGAGGTGCATGCTTGGTGTAATCAGGAGAGATAAGAAGAGGAACACGTGGATCCGAAAAATGACAAGAGTGGAAGACATCATGATCAGAGTTAAATCCCTGAAATGGCAATGGGCTGGACATACTGCCAGAAGAACAGACCATCGATGGACAGCCGAAATTTTAGATTGGATTCCAAGGGACAGGAAAAGACCCAGAAGAAGACCACATGGAAGATGGGTGGATGAAATTCGAAAGTATGCGGGAGTGACATGGAGGAGACTGGCACAAGACAGACCGTTGTGGAGGAAACTTGGGGAGACCTTCGTCCAGCAGTGGATTGATAATGGTTGACAATGATGATGATGATGATGATATATATATATATATATATATATATATATATATATATATATATATATATATATATATATATTTTTTTTTTTTTTTGCATTTTTATTTAGTATTAAGCCAATTTCTGTATCTACGGAACTGGAATAAATCAGAGGCACTTCTGGACTGTATAAGTAACTTGAACAGCCTATTCTTTTTGTTTAGACATCTTAAAAGGTTACGCGTGAACCAAGGTTTTCTACACGTTAATGAACGTGTAAAGGTCTTGAGTGGAAAATAACATTCATAAGAACTCCAAAATAATCCCCAAAATGCACCAAAGGCATGTGTAGGATTATCATGTTGTAGCACCTTACACCAATCCGTAACAGCAAGTATCTCACAAAATGTTCTGAAGCTATTCTGATCGTACGAACGAATACGAATCGAAATCCTGTCTACAAAATCCGATGTAAGTACATTACCCGACAAACAAAAAATAGACAGATGATTACTTATATTATATGTCAACACACCCGTAGTGGAATAAAAATAAATCGTATTACATAACTCATGTATAGTTGAGGTAGCAGGTGTAATTCTCGTTTGGATTGTAAGCACACTTATTATACATCCAGAAGAACCTATGATATCACTGAATGGATATGAGACGCTCTTAGTAGATGTCATATCAATATAATAATCACCTGAACAATATAACGCCTTGCAACTCTGATTGACATCCTCCAAATAACTGGAAAAAGAATGAAGAAAAGCTGACTGATGTCCAGACAGAGGGCAACAAGCTGCACTTATAATGGTATTTTCAGTCTCTAAAGTAATAAACTCATAATTATCAGTTATAACGGTATATTTATCAATCTGCGAAGGTGAAACGGGGCGCCTCACAAAAACAGCAACCACCCACCCCTACCCCCTGATCTAGAAGCAGAAAAAGTTCAAAAACCCAGGTACATTACAAGTAAGTTGATCCACACTATTTAACCAAGTCTCTGAAACCCAAATAAAGCCAACAAGGTAATCCAAAGACCCCCAAAACTCCAAGAACAGGTCATATTTTCCAAATAAACTACGAGCGTTAATGTGCAACAATTGCAAACTGCGATTTTTTGAAACCAGCAAATCACGCGAAAATTCAACAGAACAAACACTAGGATTACAGGTAATAAAAATGAGTTATGTACAACCAATAGATTTACAGAAACATTACATACCCATCAGAATCATCGACTAAAATCCAAGTCAACCCTGATCCTAATGGTAATTGCATTTCCACCCTTCCTCCTTTTGGCCCAAAAATACGCCCGTTTTTATACCAACAATATCTGATTTTGTTTGCTCTGGAAAATTTCCGCGCATTCCAGAATAATTCTCTGTTATGCACAGTCAAATTCTCATTAACATAAATTCTAGTTTCCTGCAAATAATTAGCACCAATATCAGTCAATTTCCAAATCTTCCGACTCCTTGATAAAAGAATATCTCTTACTTTTCTGGTCTGAAACTGCACAATGATTGGCGAGGGACGCCGTGCTTCCTTAGCTTTTATTCTATGAACGAAGTAAATGTCATCGCACACAAGGTCTCTAAAATCCAACCCTTTTGTAATATTAAGCACAATGTTCGAGAGATTAGCATTAGTCTCTTCCTTACTCTCAGGGATTCCATGTGTTTCCAAATTTCTGTTACTCATATATTGATCAAGGTTGTTCAATATTGTGAGAGTCTGGATATTTCAGAATCCTGGTCCGAAATCCTCTGCTGAAGAGCAACCACTTCCCTACGAGAGTCCTGAAGCAGCGAACTTGATTTATTTAAAGTCAAAATGTCATCATACTTCTGTAAAAAGAACTCAACTGATCTCTTCAAATGTAGTATCTCAAGCTTTAATTCGTTAATAGCATCTAGCTTTAGAACCGACTGAGAATCACTGCCACTGGCACAATGTTTCACCAATTTCACCTCGGAATTAATGTTTTTTAGTAGAAGCCGCTCCCTCAGAATGGACCCCGGAATCACATAATGCACCACGCCGACAACTATTACGTTGCCATTTCATTTTTTTCTCTTTTGACATTCGTCGGAAAACATTTTATGTTATTGAACAGCAAGCATAATGATATCTGCCGTAGCATTGAACACTTTCTTCAGCATGGATTACAGCCGAACACATCAAACAAAATGTGTGTCATATCTATAAGTTAATAGTCAATGAGCTCTCAAATATGATAGACTCCCCTGTCAGCAAGCGATATAGTAGAAAATATACCTTACCAGTCTTCACTGAAACATGAAACGATCACGATTCCACTAAGGCAGTAGAGCTGGTATCGTCATCATCATCGTAATAGGAGCTATCAAAAGTGTTGTTCACCATGTAAATCTCATAAGAAACAGTAACACATCTATAAGCTGTAACAGCATCTTATATTGTTCAAAATCGATGAAGCACAAATTAATGGACCCACAGTAGCAAAACGAGACCCGTACTAGCTTAGAATATTGCTTTATTAGAATCACAAATCTAGCCTTCAGAGTACCTCAATATTTCTATCGTGATTTGATCTGACACTTTAAACAACTCTGAGAGAATCGGGACCAATGAATCAATTATTCATATGAATCAAATTTGTGAGTCCATGTTGTCAGCAACCTACACAGGGAGGTCAATTTAGCTATTTTGTTGCCAGATCGGGAGACTTAAACTAACCTATACTGACAAAATTAATACCTACGCAATATGTCTCAATCCTAGCTATATCTTTTCTCATCTATCAATATATCTGTAGGTAGTATGTGTTAGCATTTGTTTCAGCCCAATTGCTGAAGCGACCCTTCACGGCCATTTTAAAGATCCAACTTCCAGTTCCCGGAAGGCCACCCCGGTGGAGCAGTGGTCTGTACGATTGCACTTGATCGTTCGTCTGAAAGGGGTCCGGGTTCGAATCGCGGGGAGGCATGAATGTTGTGTTTGTCTTTCGGCACTAACTCTCTTCATTCTCTGTAACTAGTGCACCCCTTATAACCCATTGAGTTGTTCACGGTGGTCGTTAAACCTACAATTAAAAAAAGATCCGGAAAGCTGCTCAGGAACACTCGGGAATGATGTGTCCGCCAACTTAATAACATAACGGTACGCGCTTGGACGCACGACGGCAATAAGTGTTATAATTTGATTGAGGTCATTTCAAAGTCCCATATTATCACTTTTAAACCGCGAATCTACGTTAGTAGCTACTTTTAGACAAAATCGCACCGGTTTTCGAAGAATGCCGGCTCCAGCTTCTAATCCTGAAGCCAGCAAAATGACATCTCAGTAAGGAAAGAAAATAGATTATGGCACTGAGGAGAGGAGTTGGTACTGTAACACGAAATTGAGTCAAAATTTAGAAAACAGTGAAATATTTCTACTCAAAATTATATAAAAGCGATGATGCATCTTCTTCGCCCATTATGAAAGGTAACAGTACCAAAGCCCTCCCAACAGATGTTACACATGCAAATAAAAACATGAAATTGGGAAGAGCTCCAGGACAACACGAAATTACGGTGGACACTATACAAGACGCAGGTGGAGAAATTGAATCTACACTCGCCCAAGTTTTCACTAGATGTCTGGATGGAGGAAAGACCCCTCAGGATTGAAAGAATGTTACAATGATCCTGCTTCATAAAAAAGGGTACAATGAGGATTCCAAGAACTACAGGCCCATCAACCTCCTATCAGTGATTCATAAAATTTTCACTAAGGTTATTTCACTTTACTCAAAGATAACATTGGTCATGGCTCAACCACAAGAACAAGCTCGATTCAGGAGTGGCTAAAATACCATTGGTCATATCCATGTACTGAGAGAAATAATTGAAACGATGAAGGAATATGAGTTCCCACATTGTTTCGCTTTTATCGATTATGAAAAGGTCTTTGATCACGTGAAACCATCAGCGGTTACAAGGCTTTGAAACCCTACGGTATTGAAGTAGCATACATTAGTATTATTAATAGTATCTATGAAAATATAAGTGCAAAAGTTCGACTATTTGAAGATATAGCACCAATGAAAATGGGAAAGGAAGTGAGAGAAGGTGACACCATATCTCCCAAACTCTTTAAAGGCCACATTGTTGAAAATGTCTTTCAATCAAGAAAGTTGGAAAATAAGGAGCATAAAGTTTATTGGAGGTTATTTAATTCACTATCGTTTTCCTGATGATGTAGTCATTTCTGCAACTACCACTTCAGAGCTGCAGAGTATAATAGGGGTACTTGCTGACAAGAGTGTGGAAGTGTGATTCAAAATGAACTTCCAGGATACAAAACTGATGTAGAAAGCTTTTTCAAGAAAGGAAGGTTTTGCGATCGACGGGGAAGGTCGAGGTAACAGACACCGACATTTACCTTGGACAACAGATATCAAGCAAGGTTCCTATTGATTAGGAAATTATTTACCGTACAAAAATGGGCTGGACAGCATTTGGAAGAAACAATACAATTTGTTGGAGTAATATGCCATTATATCTTTAAGGAAAGGTATTTTATCAATGAATCCTTCAGTGCTTATGAGAGTTTGAAAACTACGTGTTGCAAAATTATTTTGCTACAAGTGAAGCACAGTGTAAGTGAATAATAAAATTGCAAATAAAAAGATATTTGATTCGATCAAAATTCTATTGATCTGTAGATTGTTTTTAAAAGTGAAGGTAATAAGACGATAACTTTTTGCTTCGCTGAAAACCGATATCTGTTATGGACCTGTTGGATAACTTAAGAAATTTACATTATTATATTCGAAAAAAATGATATAAAACATTAATAATTTTTCAACAATACTTTCACATTCGCATTATCAAATTAAAGTTTGAAGAGGTTTGTTCCTCCAATTAAAATAAGGCATTGAAACATAGCAACAGGCATAACCAGCTTTTATCCAATAATCTACACCGCTGGACACAGAAAATGCAACACCAAGAAGGAAGCATCCGATTGGCCTGAAAATCGCAGCATGCATCGCCCGCGGAAGGACATTCAAACGATTAGCATTGCAGGGCATATGCAAATCATGAGCGCCCAGCACACCACCGCGATGCACTATAAGAAGGGTGCACAGAAGGCGGGGTGTAAGTAGTGGAAGAGTTTTGTGCTGCAGGACCTGTGCGTGGGAAGTTTTCCTGATGCCTCGTCGCAGAAAACGGCAGTCATTCCAGCACGTTTCGGAATTCGACAGAGGACGAATAGTGGCTTATCCCGACAGCGGTTTATCGTACCGAGACATCGGCACCCGTGTGGGAGGACATCCAGCCACAGTGAGGCGAGTATGGATTCGATGTGTGCAGGAGGGACGGACGGACCGACGTGAGAGATTGCCGCAGCCGCGGTACACAACCGAACGAGAGAACCGACATGTTTAGCGGCGGACATCACGAACGTTAGCGCAGGAATTAGGGCATGCTGCGCAACAACTGTGGCAGCACGTACCGTTCGACGTAGTCTGCAGGAGCGGGGACTTGTCGCATAGCGCCTATTGCTCCGATTACCATTGATGTTACACCACCTGGTGAGTGCGGAGGAAGTGGGCCGTTGAACGCCGCACCTGGACTACGGAATGGCATGACATTGTCTTCTCCGACGAATCCCGCTTCTTTCTGCAACACCATGATGGTCGGATCCGCGTGTGTCTGCACCGCGAGAAGAGACTGTATTACGCCTGCACTATGCATCGACATACCGGTCCGTTTCTTGGCGTTATTTTTTGGGGCGCAATTGTATTGGGACACCCGCCCCCTTCTGGTATGCATCGCCGCTATACTCAACAGCCACCGCTACATCTCCGACGTTTTGAGCATGTAGTCCTCCTTTACCTGCAGGACCTGCCAACGGCCACTGTTCAACAGGAAAATATGCGCCCGCATGTGGCATGCATCGTGCAACAATTCTTCACGGCCCACCAGGTGTCAGTGCTGCCTTGGCCCGCCTGTTCTCCTGATGTGACGGCCATCGAACACGTCTGGTCGCTGATCGGCAACCGAGTGGCCCGGCAAGCACCACCCGCGGCTACGCTTGATGAACTGTGGCAACGTGTGGAAGCAGCCTGGACCGACATACCCCAAGACCATATCCAAAGCCTCTTTTGTCGATGCCGCGGCGAGTAGCGGCCGTAAATACCAGCCATGGGGGGCCAAATTAACTATTGATGTCTGCGTGTTCCTCAAGTCGCAGGGGCCTGTAAGCTCAATCGTTTCATCTTTGTATGTGTTGTTATAGCTCAATCGTTTCAATCTTTGTATGTGTTGTTATGTGTCCAGTAAATCTGGCTTTGCTATATCGTGTCATTCTTGGTGTTGCATTTTGGGTGGCCAGAAGTGTAGTTCCAGAACATATTTGACAGCTACAGTGTGCAGTTCTTGTAAATCCTTGAACACTGGAAACTGTTCACCGAAGACTGTCCGTGCGCTGTCAGTTGCCATATATTCCTGTGTTCCATTTTGATTAAAAGGATGCAAGTCAACTTTCTTTCGAAACAACACTCTGGTTTCAATCTGTTTCCGATATTCTTATCCCAGACGAAACGCTACGTTGATTATCGAAGGCTTTGTTCCTTTTTCATGTGTGTCTAAATTTTCAAGAGAATTCAAATGGTCAACTTAAATTGCCCTTAGTGATATTATGTTTAGTACCGCTTAAAATTACTTTGAAATGTACCTACCCCTAAGTTTGGAATGCGGATTTGTAACAAAATGTGCAAACTAAATGCCATGGAAAGCTTCCAGGAACATGAATTTTTGATACTGCGCTTTATGCTTTAGTATTTTAGATATCTGAGAAATATCTGTATTCAAGGTAACGAATTTTGTAGGGAGCTAAATATAAAACATTATCGATGAAAATTACAAAAGAATCGCGCATACGTTGAAACTTGCTGTCGCCAAATTGGGTTAGCTTTAAAATTTTTGTTACGGTTGTTGAAGATTCTTTTGGAATTTTTATGAAAAGAAGCAGAAAAGAGAAACCTTTGCACGATTAACCACAAAAACGAAAAAAAGAAAAAGAAAACGTGACTGTGAACTAGGCACGTTGCTACGAGGCATACGCATATTTATTTAAAATGAATATGCTTGTCGCAAGAAGATGGTGCATATTGATAAAGCGCTCATACGCATATCATGCGGCTCATGATTACTTTTCTTGTCCAATTAATTATTCAGGGTTTCCAATGGTAAAGAAATCAGACACACGAGGTAAATGAGTTGGGCCTTTGTTTAGGCAAATGTGTTAAAGATATCCCGCAGCTCAGGCACCTGTCTTTCTCTCGAGCAAGTAATCCTAAATTGCTGACGGACTCATACCCTAAGCGCTTAACCTTCCTTGAACTAACCTAAACTCTAAAATTTCCTTGTTGAAAGCAGAATCACTTTAACAATACACATTAAAAAAATAGACAGAAAAGGCTTTTTTCATGAAAATAAAATTAATTACTGATAACCCAAGTTCTAATTTTATAAAATTCCTCCGTTTATAATGCATCCAACTTCTGTCATGCACAGAATTTTCTAGTTCATTATTGTGTAGTCACAGCAGTTATTACGGTGTAACATTATTTTAATGACAAAGGGGCCAGAAAGAGAAAAAATAAAATAAGTAATATGCAGTATATATAAAAAGATGTTTCCGCATGTGTGTATGTATGGCAGCAATTTCGTATCGGGAAATCATAGCAGATATTTAAAAAAAATTCAGATTGTTTTCTTTTTTCACCGAGTGTCAGTGAACGATATTAGTCGAAATATCGGCAGAGGGTTTGCGATCAGCAAACGTAGTTTCCATGGTACAATATTTTTTTACGTAAGAAGATTTTATTAGTGAGACAACAGAGAGCGGTTGAATGATATCTTACTTGGGTTAATGCGCTGATATCTTATATTTAAACCACGAATCAAGATTTACTGAAACCAGTCTTCCCAGAATTAATTATATAATGAAAAGTATAAACTAACCACAATACTGGAACTCACTTACACATGAGATCACTGATTTGAATAATTTAATGTTTTTAAAAGGAAATTAAAAGTTCATCTGTTACATTAAAATTGAAATAAAGGGGGAGGTAAGGGGAAATTAATATGAGAAGGTAGGGAAAATATGAGCGATATAGTGAACACATGGTGTTATTAGGAGATAAAGATATTTGTATTTACATATATTCTTTTTCTTATTTTTCCTAGATCTTATCTATTTTTCTTTACTCTTAGATTAATTAACATGTTTACTAACTTACACTAATAATTCGGATTGCTGTCTCTGTGGAGCTTAACTGGATATGTGTACGTAAGGAGACTTGTGCTATGTTAGGACTTTGTTCGGTCTTTTTCCCTCTCTCTCTAGCTGTTTTGTATTAATAAACTTAATAATGTCAGTTATTTATTAAAGCAGCAGAAATAACAATTGAATAAATAAATTTGTCAGGCATTAGTATGCTTCATTTACGTCCGCCTAGCGTTAAAAAAAATTCCCAATGGGACGACACAATGCTTTCCCCTGACTATTGTGATCATTCACTGGGTCAATAAAATAAAATAACAAAACATTTTTGTATTTAGGGAATTCGGGAAAAGCCGTACACAGTACAATCATTCTTTGCAAGAAAAATCGAAATATATGATCTGTCTTAAACGCTCACCCTTCAGCTAGCATCAAGTTAAATTACAAAGATCACTGCAAGAAACGTAAGTCAATGATGCCCTGAAAATGCAAAAAACAGGCGGAAGGAGAGCACGAAGTTATGTTGTGTAAAAAATTGAATTCACCTAGACCCTTTTCCAAATTTATTTGTAAATAATTACTTCATTTGCAAAACTGAAATCTTTAAATTACCGGCTGAAAAACAAGGCGGGAGATCTAAATTCTTCTCTTCTACCGCTTACAGAAATATAACTTATCAATTAAAAAAAATTACGATTCACATGTTTTTGTAATTCATTATTTCCTGCAAATCTTACGTCTTTGTAATTCAATATAATATTACTCAGCTTTGTGAAAAGGTATTAGAAAATTTTTTCATGTGCATAAATTTCATGCAACTGTTCTTATGTTATATAAGCGCAATTGATAACCAAACGTACTGTAATATTCTTATGTTATGTAACAGCATACATAAACAAATTGATTAAAAAAATTGATTGTTCATATTGAAGATTTTAAAAATTATACAGCTGTGTCTATAGAGAAAACAAATATCTAGAAAGAGGTACCTTCTCTCTGGTCTTCTGAAATTAATCAAAAAAAATATAATGCAACGTGCTGAGACGCAAGGTTGGAAGAACTCTCACATATTTTGTTGTATAAATCCTGAACCTAATATTTCAGGAGAGGTTTCTTCTCTAAAGACATCGAAGTCCAATTTTAGATATAATGTTTTAAGTTTAATATCTGTAAAGTCATATATATTTATGTACCGCAAAGTTTTTTCTTAATGGAAACACTGATTTATATTAACTTAAGCCCGATAAAATGTTCTCATTGGAAACAAGTAAATGCATACATTGTCCACCTAGTAAACATGAAATTCTAGTAACAAACAGTGATTTATTTCTACTAAGAATAAATATGATTCAAATATCGAAATTAATATAAAAACAAAATTAAAAGAATTCGAAATCGTGAATTTGATCAAAAAACAATTACTCCGTACGTATGATAAAAAAATATATGGGGATCTATTTTGAGTGGTGGATTTACCGAAATATGTGAGAGTCATGCCCCATACAGGAATAAAATAACGCATGTGGCCTGGAAAAAGCTACAGATGACCATAAACCGTTGAAATGGGCCGTAACTTTGAACTCAATGACTTTCAACGTGGCACGATCATAGGATGCCAACTTAGCAACAAGTCAGTACGGGAAACTTCTGTCCCGTTGCACCTACACTTATGAACTGCAAGGTAAGGGATGGTAATGTGCAGTGCCAATGCCGAGCACTAACAAAATCTCAATTACGATATACATAGTAGGCCAAGTCAAATGATTGATACATAGTTGATACAATGATTGATACATAATACCATCTAGAAGATTAATGTTAAGGCTCAGTTGATGTAGAGTAAAGTTGGGCCTGGGCGTACTCTGGATAGTTAAAGCGCTTTCACTGGTATAAGGTATCACCTTTCACCATGTCGAGGAGGGGGGCTCATTTATCAAGGTGTGGAAGGTGTCAGAAGGCTACAAATACTTCAATGTTGAAGATGTTTCGTGAACATTCGAGTGCTATAGAGAAATAATGCACAGCTGTTTGTTAACATTTTATAATGCAACTACCTAATTTTCAGTTTCTCGGATCAAGCATACACTTCTGTTGTCTTCAATTTTTATGCACGAATGCAACAGAATAGACTGTATGCTTTGGCTTGCTCACACGATTTTGAGGTGTTTCTTGTTTTTAGGAAAAACAGGAAATAACAATGTTTCACTGAAATATACACTGGCGTGCAAAAATTAAGGACGAGATGGTTTTTCGAATGTAACGTCGTGCAGAAGTGCTCCACATCGACTCAAATCATACCATAGGATCCCCAAGATGTAAGAATATGGAACAAGTGAGCAAAAGCGTCCAAACAAGGAATCCAAAGGATACAAAGGCACTTTATTGAAAATGTAGCTTCGCGCACAACTGGACAGAAGACAGAAACGTCTGTGTGACAGGCGGCTGCCAAGAAAAATTCACTCTTTAGTAGGGAATATGATCACCCCTGACTGCGTTGTAGGATTTGCAACGTATGTCCATGCTGAGGACGAGATTGTCAAGGAGCTGTTGAGGCATCGCGGCCCATTCCTCTTGTAGCGCCCATTGCAGCTGCGGAATCGTTGCTGGCGGCTGGTGACGGGCTGCCAAGCGTCTTCCGAGAAGTGTCACGAGCCAGCAATGTTTTCGGCAACGGAAAATGAGTTCTTATTCTTAATATTTCAGTGACGATACATCCTAGAATGATAGTGGTTACCACCTCACATGTGAATCTTTTCAATAAATATTATTGGTTACGCTGTTTTTAATTGATGAATAATCACAATGATATTGTACTGAACACAGAATGTACCCACCAATCTGCCCTTTCGTAGATGAGACTTAAGTAAGAAAAATTCTTAGAAACGGAACACGTAATTTAAAACTAAGGAAAGAAAAAGAATCAAAGTCACACATGTAACAGTCTCACTATATGCTCCAGTTAAAACCATTTTCGCCAAACCTTGTCTTCGGATAAAAGCGACGATTAAAGCCGGGAGAGAGGGTAGTTATAGTGTGATATCGCACGATGATCTCCCTACCATACCAAATTTTGTTTCAAACGTTCTAGTTTTGCTACACCATGTGTAAAAACATGCGCTCGGTTCAACTGTTGTATCACTCATAACCCGAAATACACACTGCGGTTGCATAACCACCAAAATTTAAACCTCCATGTCTCTGAGAACTCTGAAAGTACGACATCGTGGCCAGCGGGACATACGCCGATAGGAAAACTCTCCTTCCAAGGTGACCTAGTGGAGTGTCATCAGGTAGGCCAGCCTATTCGGAAGACTCACTCGGTAGTACCAAGGATAATGTACTCCCAAGGTAATTCCTTCGGACACCACCTTGACATCTTCGGTTTCTTCCAAGTTGAAAAATACAGTCCACACATTTAGTAGAACCTTGAAGATCCAGAGGAATTCAATTTTCTTCATAATATTAAATTTTGACAAAATTGCCGAATATTTTATTGATAAAATATTTTACTACAATTATATAGTAGGCCCTTCTGTGCGACGTTACATTCGAAAACCCGTCTCGTCCTTAATTTTTGAACGCTAGTGTATTTCCGGGAAAATTTACTGAAATTTTATATTCTATTTTTCTAAGATTTGGCTGGTATATGTTTCCTTTTCTTATCATTTTACATTTGTATTTGAAAACCTCGGACATATTTCTAATTGTCTTCATCATTGTTCTGGAGTTAAGTTGACGGAATATGTGGATTAAAAGATATACGATGCCCTGAAGTAAATTTTCAGCTCCTGAGTGCAGAATTTAATACTAAAGTTTGACAGTTACCAATGTCATTTGATAATATTATCCCTTTCTCGTTAGTTTCTTCTTTCTAAGGAAAAATTTCATGCAGTTCATTATTTTCAATATACGAAAATTTTATTTTGTTTATAAATTAATTTTAAAATATCATGTAAATTCATAGTGAATTAGAATATTTGGAATAAATATGAAAAAAGCCCTAATTGAAAATAATTTGTGAAAGCAAGATATGAATCTCCCAGCTAGGTTGTTAATACATTTATTCTTCAGAAATATATTACAAATAAATTCATTATTTACCTTAATAAATTTATTCGTATTTAAGGATTATTAGGGTGTTTCTGTGCTTGATGCCATAAAAGCTTCATGCCAGCCTCTAAATCTTAGTAATAAATATTTTTAATTCATATGATGAAGTTGCTATTGGTGTCCATGAAAGAACGGTAAATTCCAGGCTGCAGCAAAGTGAAATCACTTTACACTCTTTTCTGTTTTTCACAAAGAATCTACAATCTAAACGAACCTCTGTAAAATCTGTACACCTTCCCACGATCTCAGGTACCTTGTAAGCTAATGGAATGTAGAAAACCATTTGGGACGCGGAAAGGAGTGGACATAGAATTAATTTTTCAAGAGAAAACTATTTTGTTTCATTAAAATCGTTTCCATCAACACGAATCCAAATCTTTTCCTTGTGCAAATTTTTGATGCAAGACGTGTTGTGAAATATATTTTTCCCACATTTTTGTGCAATCGAAAGTTTTGAAAACAGTCCAGCTTTTAAAATATGTGGGTTTTATTCCTATATGATCGTGTATTAATGTTTTCCATTTACCACCACTTTTTATAAGGGCGTAGTCTTTGTAGAAACTTGGGAATATCAAAGTACCCTACTGAAAATTTGAAAAAAATAATTCAATATCTTTGCAACAGAAAAATTATTGCCAGTTACCGGAGATTCGGATGCAATGTTCATTTGCGCCTTTAATTCTTTTAGAAGGATAAACGATCATAACTTTCCTGGAGCGCAATATTTATTCCAAGCTCCTTGTGTAGCTAAAGATCAAAGTGTTTTATGCTAAATGCGCGTGGTTGATAAACAGCTGGTTCTGTCTTAAATCAGATAGAAAAAGCCAAGATATTGTTATTTTACCAGGAATTGGAAGATACTCTCTGGGTTGGGCGGATCGAGAATGCGAGATTTTCGTGTACTGAAAAAGCAAATACATAATTAACACATCAGCACGGCAGTCGTATCCGCAAACCTCACCAATGTGCTGTATGCTCCAAACGATTTCCTCGAAAAGTGTTCTTTCGAAGTATTTGCTCATTCACACGGGGAAAAACTTACACATGTGATGTATGTTCTGAGCAATTTACTCGAAAAAGTGTTCTGTTTCTTTGATTTATACCCCAGGTCCAAAACTTTCCAAAGCCCGACGCATGAGGGACTGTTAAAGAACTGTTTTAGTAAATTATTAATCTTTTACCACAAGTTCGAAGGAAAAGGGTCTCCTGCTGCCGGTGACATACTATTGAACAATTTGTGTGGAAGGAAAGTAAAAATTCGGCCCGTGACTCCGTCTCCAACACATGAAGCAATATCAGTTTCACGGTACGTGGGAGCATAAAACTCCTTTGTCTGCAATGATATAAAGATAACTGTTTTTTAGTAATGGTTTTTTTCAAACTGGACCTAAACCTGCGCTTGAAGAAACTGGAATTTGTAAAATTTGAGTAAATGAACTGTGTATGAAAGCAAAACAGAAAGGTTAGAAACAGGTAGGAAATAAACTTTCTGTAGAAACTACGCCATCATGACATGGAACAAAGGCAAAGCACTTTATTTTGGGGATACACAAATCTCAGAAAACCACGAGAATCATCCACGAAAAGTAACACCAACACCCGAGAGGAAAGGAAACTCCTGGAAATTTTCTACAGCACCGCGGTAGCAGCCAGCGCTCGCTGACACATGCCAACAAGAAAGAAAATCAGTAAGCTAGTCGTGAAGCGTATCTGGTGGCCTAACATTCAACTGGCAACTTTACATGTACTGTACATTCCATTCGGTCCGCTTACCTATCTGATCCACGGTCTCCAACACAACAGCTAGTACGCAACAATGTTGCCATGCCTTGATCAAGAAGCTTCTCCGGTGGAGTAGCGGAACAGGTAGCCCATAGCTGTTTCTCTGAAGGATTCGAATTCCTATATGAAAGTGAGTTTTATTTCTATGAAGTCCAGAAGGGGAGAGTGATATTTTACTGCAAGCGTGTACATTTTATGAAAGTTATTTTGCTAAGAAAACTTAATGAAATTAGGGCTAATATTATGTGATTTTCTTTAATATTTTTCAGTATTTTAACTGTAAAGAATTTATCATATAATTATTTCAACTAAATATACTATATGTTGTCTCTTGAGATATGAACAAAATTACCACTCGGAGGTCATTTCTCCTCAAATACGTTCAAGATCTTGATTTCTGGTTTGGGACAGTCAGAATGTAACCGATAAAGGCTCTAATGTCCGAGAGAGTCATAGTGAGAAATGCGAGTGCCTAATAGTATATCGAAGCACATTTGTGGGACACTCTTTATCTGAAAGACGCCTACTGATAAATACGAATGCCTAGAAGTGTATCAAGGTTTTTCTGTGAGAGGCCTTTTGATTGTCCATAAGACGCCTACTATGAAAATCAAACAAATACCGCCAGAGCAGGAAATCTAAAATATCCAATAAAAAAGAACAACATTTAAGGAAATGATTTCAGCTTTTTTTATTAACACCTATTTTAAATCATTTGGTAAGCATACATTTCCTTGTCAGTGTACTTTATTATGCTTTGTGAAACATTCGGAGCTTCCATGTGATACAAGTTTTTCCTTTAAAATAGAACCTGTGCTAACAGATATGAGTCAGTCCTAAAATGTTTCTAAACGTTTGGTCAACAGACGATTGGCTCGCGATTTTTCACGTTGATAATCATATCACCTTTTAAACTCTTCCTGTAGTCATTGAGATGGGAATGAACAAGATTTTTCTTGAATACCAGTAGGCTACCTATAGGGTAACAAAGATGATAGTCATCCATTCTCTATCCGCGATTTGTTACCTTCCGTTTCTCCCAATATTAAGGGATATATACATTACGTATGCAAGCTTCCCTCATCCAAATGTAGTAAGATTTTGGTCCACTACTCTTATAAAATTTATTTGGAAATACGTTTTACACCTGGTACTGATCCGAAATTTTCGCTCCCGATGCTGGTCTTCTCCATTTCTAAAAGTAACTCTGAGAAGGATTCGAATTCTCAAACAAGGACGAGCTCAGAAAGTTATTTTGAATGCTATCATCGTGTTTATAATGTTTAAAAACATATCGTAGAAAATATGAAACCACAAACTCCCAGCGTTAAATATGAAACTCAGAATATTACATTCAGTTGTAGTAATTACCTACTGCGAAATCATAGTTTGGGTGAATGTGTCATCTGAAATCTGAAATCACAAAGGTGCGCTGAAAATTGCCTCCTTGACTAGCAATTTTAAGTATTAATTATTAGCATGATTGAATCATTCTACGTACAATATTTCACTGGTCTTTCTTTTTAACCATACTGAAAGATGATCCGTCTGATTGTGAAAAGCAGAGAGAATAAATGATCTCATAAAGGAGGTAGTCTCAAATGTAACAAAATCTGAACGGCTTTATTTGAATATTTTGATGTTCGTTTATTAATTTTGTGCGAGGATTTCATAACTGCAGCTATTTTCGGCATAGCTACATTAGATTAACTACAATTTACGTTCTCCAAAATTTAGGCAATTGCATAACGTACGACGTGTGTAACAATGCATTAGACATTAGGACTAGGTGTGTACGAGAGTACAAATCATGAATAATATCAAAACACAGAACTAATTAAAACAAATAGTGACACGATGAACAAACATCAAAACCATAGTAAAAGAAACTGTGGATCGCCTGCGCTTCATAAAAACATTATTAGCACGGCACACCAAATTTCAAAAGTATTCGTACATAGTGGCTTCATACCATCTTTCCTTGGTATCTCTTTTACATAGTTCGCATGCCTTGTGAAACCTCTAACCGTTTTCATCACTCACTGTTGCACAATTTATTCCAAAAATATCTAGATGTGAGTGCACGTAATGGAATTTCACTGGCATTCGACAACCCATTATTCCATACTTGACTCTTAAATTTTAATTAAATTTCTGGGTCTACGAAATTCAATTCACTAGAAGAATTCACCTTTTTATTAGAAATGAATTTGTATTGCAAAAAAAAAATTAAAGAAATTTGAAAGCGTTCCGTTCCATAACCTTGTGTCCTTTAAATGGATTGGGACAATGGAATGAGTGCAGTCTCATTTTGTCTGTCCTTGTGGACTAACAGTTTCTACGGTAGAAGAATTATGCATGTCTAATATTCGTTATAACAACTCTGGTTGACATATAACGTACACCAGTATATAATCTATATTCTTGTCCGGTTCATGTGCATTGTTCTCACATCTGAAAATCAGTTAGAATCTAATTCGAAAGATCTTAGGAACATGTGTTTAATTAGTGTTTTAATATTAAACTATTTTAACCGTGTATAAGACGGCATTAGTTTTATTATTAGTTATTTTATCACGACTATCTCTTTAACTTTAAAACTGGAGTAATACTGTTGAAAGGTTCTGCGTAGCGGGTAATTTATAATCACTGCCAAATAAAGTCATTAAAAAATCCTAATGAATAAGCACAATTGCTCATACACTGAATTTTGGCAGCTTTGATTTTTCTCACGAACTCAATTGGGGGACGCTTTCTAGTTCTGGGAAGAAAGACATTTTATTTTATTATACATATTAAAGGAATATGTTAAATACAATTTTTCAAGGAATTTATGTTATTCAAATTCATGTGCTTCTGATCCTCCTGTTTTATATGATAGACAAATAAAACTCTCGCTAATGGAAGTAGGAAACTTAATATACCAAATTTCCTGCATTTTTAATTTTTCATCCCAGGCTAGATGACTACTTTTAAAAATGCATTTCCCTTTTACCAAACGTATTATTCATGTTACCGAGTGAAAACGTATATGTTTCCAAAAACAGAGAAATACAATATTTCTTCGTCAACCTACTAAAGTGTTAATATTATTAAGTCTAAGAAAAATACTTACTTCCCTTTTTCCCCTCAGAAACCTCTGCTTTCAAATACGGGACTTCGATGTTGCCTAATGTTATCATCTCCGGGATACAAACTATATTAAAGTGTTCTTGAACAAACATGAGAAGGTCATTATGGTTTAAAACATGAATGGCTCTTTAGTGTATGTATAAAAATTTTCAGATTGATTATTGAAATCTGTTGATCAAAAATTTGAATAAAAGAGAATTTGCATTATATATTCCATTATTATTATTATTATTATTAAACTTTCATTTTTGTAATAATTACATATTATCCGCGTATATAAATCGGTGAACACGTGACGTAAATGGAATTCCAGATTTTGAAGTTCTTACTCTTTTTAGGATGTAGAATCTCGTAAGAACAGTGCGGAACGACCAATGCTAACTCCATCTAATGTATCTTCGTTTTAAGGTATTTCTTTATAAGGACGATTTCCCGATTAGAACTCACCAAAGTAGTGATTAATACCTTCTTACTTTGGGTGCCTCCTTTCTTTCTAATCTCTTGAATATTCATCTTTGCCTATTGCGTGATCAAACTTCTTTGACCTTGAAACTGTGTGTGATAAGGCAAATAAATTGCATTTTTGGAGTTACAGATGTATCTGACATCATCGTTTTAAATTCATACCGAAGAAGAACATGTCTTAAGAATATGAAGCAGTCGCTAAACAAAAATATTTTGAGAAAGTGTTACATCTATGTACAGTTCGTGGCGTCCACGGAAATTCAATCTTGCACTACAACTACAATCAGACATCATATCTTTAACACTTTATTTGAACACAAGATACACATAACACAAGACATCAATTAACAACTGAAAATATTTCAAAATCGTTTTACTAAAAGAAAGAAACGGGTGCAGGTGAATGACAAATAGAGCGCATTAATGAACCCAATGATTGTGTTACATACAACGTGGTTATCCGGGCAGTTCATGTGGAACACACTGCAGTAAAGTAGAACTCGCTTGAGCACAAAGTCATAAAGAGGAACATAGTGATTAGGGCTCTCCGATATCAGAGTCGGAATAAGCTGCATAGCAGTACTGTGAGTCATCTTTGACGAGACTAGAATGGTGTTCAGACGAACCCGGTGCTGCATGGACGACATTGAGTAAATGGTGTTTGCGACGAAGGAAAACAGGCATCCAAGGACGAAGCGGAACAATGTACGTGGCGATCTTCTGTAGCGCGTTGCGATACAGGCGAAACTGGGCACCCAGTGCAGGAACGTAGTAGGTTTCTATCGTTTCGGTAAGGCGTCTCGTTGTGTGAGCATTGGTAGAAGCGACAAGAAGGATGATGACATCAAGAGAAGAAAGTGGTCCTTCAGGCAACCAATCTAGTGCCAGGAGCTTATGAACCTGTAAATAGGGAACTATAGCGACCGCTGTTCAGCCAGAGGATAGGCTGTCTGAGCAGGTGGTGCAGCAGGCGAAGTGAGTCGGGAGCAAAGGGTAAGACACTTTAGGAAGACAAAGTCTCGCCTAGTCGTGTCTTCTTCATAGTCAGGGTGCTAGGTAAGGGGCCGTTTCAGACGAGCTGCGACAGCAGCGGAATCTAGAGACACATCAGAGGGGCCCAAATCCCAAGCAATATAGGCAGGAGCAAGCGATGTAAAGCTCGACACGAGATACGTCGTGCCCAGCGGCGAAGAGAAGTCCATGTGAGTTACGAGCACGGCTGGGGAGGAAGGAGCACAAGACGTGTTTGCAAACGCAGACGGAGGAACGCTGGTAGAAGGTAAACTGCCTCCATCAGAGGTCAAAGAAGCAGTAAAAAAACTGAAAAAGATTCGTTCCACACAACGAACAACTACGACCAACGACCTTCTCCCCTATTCACTTTTCTCTTCTGCTCTGGGTGTCGGCTATTCTGTGCAACAAGTCCGTAAATATGTAGAGGTACTGTACCGCCTTTTTATTACAAGTAGTTAATCAGTAGTATAAAAGGACCGATCCGGTCTCAAGGATGCATCCTTCCAGAGAAGGATGGGTGGGGGGCGTGGCTTGCGGCAGAAGGATGGGGGCGTGACGTGTGACCGAAGGATGTGGGGCGTGGCAGATGACGCTAGTGTGTAGGGTCGATGTGCTGCCCCTAGCGGTGCTTTTTGGAACTTTCGATGGATTTTTGAGTGATGGCAACGACCGAGTCGGGGAAAGGGGATATGTGCGTTGCCCCCTAGCGGTGCTTCTTGGAACTTTCGATGAATCTTTGAGGGATGGCAACGACCGAGTGGGAGAAAGGGGGTGGATATAGGGGGATGTCAACTCAATGTGCTGCCCACTAGCGGTGCTTCTTGGAACTTTCGATGGACCTTTGAGAGATGGCAACGACCGAGTGGGGGAAAGGGGATGTGTACGTTCCCCCCTAGCGGTGCTTTTTGGAACTTTTCTCGGGAGATTTATTGGACGTTGACAAATTTTTAAGAAGTCTTTCCAATATTTATTTTTTTAATTTTCTCGGGAGATTTACTGGACTTTGTCAAATTTTTTGAAGGAAGTCTTTCCAATATGTTTTTTTTTATTAAATTTATATTTTCATGAATTCCCTGAGGTGTTAGGAATTTTAATACACGTTGCAGTATCCCCCCCCCCTCAGGTTCATAAAAATGACATGGTGGGTCCCAGCGAGGCCATTGAGAAAATATGTTTGAAAGGGAAGCATTTTTAATAAAATTCTTGGAATTTTATTTAAAAATGCAGTGTGAGGGGGAGTGGACGTTATTTGAGTTGTGAACGAGTTGGCGTGAACATGAGTTTTTCTGTTACGGTGGAACATCTCTCGTTGAATTGTTGTAATGAAGGATGTAATGAAACAGGCGTATCTTACAGCCGTAAAAGAAGGAAGTCTGGGTGGGGTGAATGCTTTATTCCGTGTTGTCAAGAAAGAAGGCGTCAAGAAAAAGACGTGGAAAAATGGCTGAAGGGGGAGAAAACGTACACCCTCCACAAACCGACGAGACGTCATTTTCCGAGAAACAGAGTGTTGGTGAATAAAATAGATCAACAGTTTCAAGCAGACCTGGTTGACCTTCACAGTTTGAGTCGACATAATAATGGATTTCGTTACTTGTTGACGTGTATTGATATATTTTCCAAATATGCGTGGGTGATTCCCCTAAAACAAAAGTCGGGGTTCCATATCGTTCAAGCGTTTTCCAAGATTTTCGAACAGAGAAAACCTTTAAAACTGCAAACTGATAAAGGTACTGAATTTAAGAACAAAGAATTCCAAAAGTTTTTAAAACAGCACGAGGTGAATTTCTTTACGACGAACAACGAGACAAAAGCAAGTGTTGTGGAAAGATTCAATCGCACGTTGAAAACTAGAATGTGGCGCTACTTTACAAGTCAAAACACCTTCAGATTTATCGACGTGCTCGACGATTTAGTCCACAGTTACAATCATTCTCCCCATCGAAGTATAAAAATGAAGCCTGTGGAAGTGAACGAAAACAATGAAAAGCAAGTGTTTGACAATCTATATAGTGGTTTCAAGAGGGAAAAACCCTCCTATAAATTCCAAGTCGGCGATCACGTAAGGATTTCTAAAACCAAATTAACGTTTGAAAAAGGATACGAATCAAATTGGACGGAAGAAGTGTTTGTGGTGAGTGACCTCATTCCAAGATCCCCTCCCGTGTACAAAGTAAAAGATTTATTGAACGAAGAGCTGGAAGGGACATTCTACGCCGAAGAGCTTCAAAAAGTGACACTTTCCGAGACATTTTCTGTGGAACGTGTTCTAAAAAAACGCAAAAGAAAAGGAAAAATGGAATACTTTGTCAAATTTAAAGGCTACTCCGATAAATTCAACGCGTGGATCCCCGCGGAAGACTTGACCTCGCTATAAAACCGGCCTTATTTTTAAATGAAACGTCATTCGTCAAGATGAGTTTCTATCTGACACTACCGAGCGACAGCTCTCTCGGATACTTTTTGGACAACAAAATATCCCATTTTATAACACGTCTTCCTTCCCCAATCGAACTGAATGGAGACTGGGAAGTGGGACTCGTCGAACTCATCTACCCCCATTCGTGGTATAATATCACGGAAAATGCCAACCATTTCGAATACGATTTGGGAACAGGTCAGTTTAAGACGGGAAGAATATCTCCAGGTCATTACGAGTCTATAGCGGACATTGTTAAATCCATGAGCAATCATTTTGCCAATAAAATCTTTTTGAATTATAATAAAGCAACTCAAAAGGTCAAGTCAACTCTTCTTAAAGGTACGCGCTTGGTTTTCCCCCAAGGATTGCGGAAATCTTAGGATACCAACCCATGCAACTTTCAGCCGTGAGTGGAGCTGTCTCGGTAAATGGTGAATTTATCGCAGATCTAAACGGTCGGTTTTCTCTGTTGTATGTGTACAGTGATATTGTGGAACCGCAACCGGTAGGAGACATGGTTGCTCCTCTCCTTCGCATCGTTAAAGTGAGTGGTGTGGATGGAGAGATGGTGAGCGCTTTGTTCGATCGACCTCATTATTTGTCTCTTGCAAGAAAAAATTTTCAAACAATTGAAATCGTTTTAAGGAATCACATAGGTCAATTAGTGCCATTTGAACGTGGAACAGCGATCGTGAAACTTCACTTTCGTCTCAAGCATCTCTAATCATGTACGAACCATACCGCTGCTGTACGAAATCCTTCGAAGATTATTACGTCAGTCAAACTGGAAAAGGAATAGTTTACTATCAAGGAGTGCCACTACAAAAAGGTTATGGACTTGGAGGACTTTTTCGTTCATTATTTAGAGCGGCGGTACCGTTATTTAAACAAGGTGCTAAAACGCTCGGAAAACAAGTCTTACGAACGGGTATGGATCTCGCCAATGACGTCATTCTCGGTAAAGATGTGAAAACGGCAGCCAAACAACGAGCTAAAGAAGCAGGACAAATTCTCACTGATAAAGCAGCTTCTAAAGTGAAGAAAATGTTGGGGGAAGAGTTAAAAGAAAGAGAAAAACGAAGAAACGTATCATTCGTTCAAAGAAAGTCAAGAGGACCGCACGCGATATTTTTGATCCGTAAACCATGGCTATGATTCGCAGTCATTCTTCCGTATGTCTCAAGTCGGAATTGGATTTATTTGCTTTACCGCCTACCCAAACGAGCATAGAAAAAGGACAATGGATCGAATATCACCCCTTGGCCAACATTCGAGATGGAGGACCTCTGGAATTTAATATTTCTGGGAAGTGGAGAAGAATACATGGATTTGTCTTCCAGCCAACTCTATGTGAAAATTAAAACTGTGAAAGCTGACAATTCTTTAATAACTGAAAACGAGCCCGTGGGTCCCATTAACTGTTTTCTTCATTCTCTGTTTTCTCAAGTCGACATCAGTTTAAACGAAAGAGTGATTTCCTCATCAAGCAACACGTATCCGTACAGAGCTTGTATCGAAACTCTACTGAATTAAGGAGAAGAAGCAAAGAAATCTTATTTAGCATGTGAAGGTTTTTACAAGGATACAGCCGGACATCTACACGAAATTAATCCCACGAATGATGCAACAAACAAGGGATTACGTCAACGCTACGAACTCATAAAAGAAAGCAAGACGCTCGATATGATTGGAACCTTGCACTGCGATTTATTTTATCAAAACAGACTGCTGCTCAATTTAGTGGATATGAAAATCAAACTGGTTCGAAGTAAACCTGATTTTTGCCTTGTTTCCTCCTCCGAGATCCCCAGTTACAGAGTTCTCATCGAACACGCATCCATTTTTTGTGAGAAAAGTGAAAGTCAACCCTGGAGTTTCCATCGGTCATGCAAAAGCTTTAGAAAAATCTCCTGCCAAGTATCCCATTGATCGAGTTTTATGCAAAGTGTATTCCGTCTCTGAAGGAAGTATGTCCTTCGTGCAAGACAACGTATTCCTCGGACAAATGCCCAAAATACTGGTTATTGGATGAGTAGACAACGGCGCTTTTAATGGTGCATATAAATCCAACCCATTTGAATTTAAGCAATATGATGTCAACTTTATCGCCGTGTACGTTGACGGACCGCCAGTTCCTCATAAACCTCTAGAACCCAATTTTGAAAAGGGAAGTACAATTCGTTCCTTCCACAATCTATTTCAAGGCACCGAGAAACTGAGTCAGGACCGCGGAATATTTATCGATCGTGTGGAATTTTCCGAGGGATACACTCTTTCTGCATTCGATCTCAGTCCGGACCTATGCGATGGAGGACATTTGAACCTGATCCATCAAGGAAATTTAAGAGTGGAAATCAAATTTGGAAAAGCTTTGGTAAAAACCATTTCTGTGCTAATCTACGCAGAGTTCCAGAACATTATTGAAATTTCCAAGTCCAGAAATATTCTTTGTGATTTCTCCAATTGAAGAAATGAACAGTATACAAATAACCAAGTCCTTAAAGCAAGATCACTTGACCCGACAATCCTTCCTTGGAGTATTTGCCTGTGACCGCCTTCCCAAGAGAATTGTCAAGTTCCCAGCATGCCTTGTTGTGAATACGAATCGACATGGAAATCCTGGAAAACACTGTTTGGCTATGTATATGTCAAACCCAAAAACAATGGAATTTTTTTATTCTTTCGGACATTCTCCAGAATATTTTCAAGGACCTATTGCTCAATTTGTCTCCAAATTTGAAACTATGAATTTTAATGATGTACCTCTTCAAAGTTCGTTTACGGCCGTATGTGGTCAATTTTGTATTTTCTTCCTTTATTCTAGATGTCGCGGAAAAAGCTTGTACTCCATTGTAAGAAATTTTCGATGGAAATCTGAAACAAACGACGTGCGTGTCTCTTATTTTGTTCGAAATAAATTTGGATTTGTAACAAAATTTAGAATTTAAAATAAAAATTGATTTCAATTCTAATTTATGTGTATTTAAATTATTTTGTAAGTTCTTGATTGACCTCAGTTGACAACATGGAAGTGCCCAGACTACAACATCCTTTCACAGCTCTGATAGCGGGTCCTACGGGAAGTGGAAAAACCCAGTTTGTAAAACGCTTACTTCAGCATCAAGGGGAAGTCATCTCTCCCCCTCCCGAACACGTGGTGTGGTTCTATGGGGATCACAAAACATTGTATGATGAAATAGGTTGGCTGGTTGGTTGCTAGATTTTTATGGCGCAAGGGCCATATTTGGCCAAAGAGCGCCAGATGAAATAGAGAACGTGACATTTGTGGAAGGCATCCCCTCTAATTTCCGTGACTATGTGAAAGGAAAAACGCTGTTTGTTATTGACGATCTCATGACTGAATGCGGAAGTGATAAAAAATAACTCACTTGTTCACTAGAGGGAGTCATCATTTCAATGTGTCTGTAATATTCATTACACAAAATATTTTTCATAGAGGTAAAGAAATGCGAGAAATTTCCCTGAATGCTCATTACGTGTTTCTGTTTAAATCACGAGGAGATGTGAATCAAATCACTCATTTAGGGAGGCAGTTGTACCCTAACAAACTTAAATTTTTTCAAGAAGTGTATATGGATGCCACGAAATCCTTTTACAGCTATTTATTGATTGATCTAAAACCTGAGACAAAGGAAGAATTAAGATTACGCTCCCAGATACTTCCGGGAGACAAGTAATATATCAACCTCAGTGAAATGAAATAAGTCTCAGTTTTCATCATGACGCTGTCTAAGCAGCAGGTCCAACTTTTATGTATGATTCAACACTGTCCAAAGAAAGTATTAAAAGACCTAATATCGAAGTGCAGAAAAAGTGGAATTAAAGCACTATGCGAAGTTTGTATGAATACGTTAATAGGAAATGTTCCGCTTACTCCCACCCAGAAACATTCATTGCAACGGCATAAGCACAACTTGCGAGCTCTCTCTCGAAAAAAGATACCTCTGTATAAAAAGAGGAAACTCCTTATTCAAAAAGGAGAATTTTTAGGTGTGTTGATTCCCGCTGCTCTCAGTGTATTAACGACTCTGCTTACGAAATAATGGAATTTGCCAAGAAAATGGTTCTGATTCCCGAAGAACGGATTTCCCGTCATATGACAACAGACGAAACGCTAACGTACTTGGACAAAGAAATGAAAAAAATTCTCCTAAGCAAAGAGTCTGACGAAGTAAAAGTGAAGTTATATAATCAAGTCTTGAATAAGCGCATTCATGTTTCCAGTTTTAATATTCCAGTTTCATCTCACGAAACCCCATCGGGAACTGAAGAACCAGTGGAAGAAGAACATGTCAAAGACGAGAAAGTAAAAGATTTTGTGAAATACATTAGCGTTCAGTCCGTTCCTTCTAACTTGAAACGAAATGCAAGAAATGTGCAGGACGTCTTTAAAACGAACTCTCATGTTTTTGACTGGAGTCCCATGGCCGAATTTAAATATAATGAACGCATTGTGAAAAACACGAATATAGTAGACCTCATCGACTCTATGTTTCGAAGCAAGGGAAGTAAGCTGTACATACCTCCTGATTTTGTAAAAACATTAAAAGACATTAATTTGCCCAAAAAGTACATTAAAAATAAACAAATGTTGAAAGTTCCTGTACAAGAAGGAAATTATATTGTAACTTCTAAACGAAAAAATACAAATTCTAAGAAAATATGTAAAAATGTTCGTTGGATTCCATATTAAAAAATTTAGTTGAACAAAAGTGTCATTCTTTTTTTCTCTTTTTTAAATGTAGTCATTTTTGGAACAGTTCATTCTTTCTTAAGGTTAAAAATGGAACACTCCATTTTTCTTAGTAGACAATTTTGAGAAAACACATTTCATTAAAAGCAGGGAAATTCCCATAGAATAACATGGGAAAACTAGTATACATAAAAAGACTGTTTCGGAACGAGTAAAAATCTGTTGAAGTTCGTTTTCGAAAAAGTTGAGAAAAAATCAGGTAGAAAATAGAATATAGTAAAAACAGTCACAGCAAGTTCCTGAGAGTTGAAAATTGGATGTACTAAAAATGTCTAAGGAAATAAATTTTTATAAAACACAACTGTTTTAGTTTTCCTAGGCTAGAGGTGTCTTCAGTGAGAGCGCTTCTTCTTTCTCAACTAAAAGAATAAAGCGAGTCAGTTTGAAACATTTCAAACTCCCCGAAAATAAGCCGTGTACTCTGGTTTCGGCTCAATACTGTAAAGCATTGCTCTCAGACCAGTCGGAAATCCCCCGATTGGCCGCCTCATGGAAAACATCAGGCCCGTTTCCCTTAATAAATACCCAAATATCCTTAAGAAAAATATTTTGCAAAAAAACACTAGTTCCCCATTAAAACAATTATTTCTGTTACTATTTTAAACATTTTAAAAAGAAATTTATTTTACTTTTAAAATTCTTTAAACTTAATATTTTGACTCATTTCAATAAAAAAACATAATTTCACTAAATTTATATAAACAAAATAATTTCCCAAAATTTATATGAAGCAAAAGTAATTACACTTAAATTTAGGCTCTAGAATTAGAAAAAAAATTGCTTTAAACATTTCCAAAAGAAATATTTGCATTTTTTTAAACTTGAATTCTTACTTTTTTCAGTAATTTACATCCCTCCCTCCCCCTTCCCTTACCCAAATTTTTAGGAGCCCTAAAAAAGGACTTTTTTTCAACAACTGCTGTTTCCTCCAACTCAATACAAGTCGTGAACCGTTTTCAACAAGTTCGTAATATCCAGAGATTCTAAAAATTCTTTGGAGATGAGTCCCTTCGAAGCATCAACGAAAGATTCTGCTACAACCACAGGCTGCAGCAAGCAACGATGCAGTAAGTGCTAAACTTGATATTCATGAAATCAGAGCAGGCATGCTTCATGATGTTGTTAGGCAATTCACGATAAGGCAAGGGGCATTCCGGACACCGAAACAGGGGGTTGAGCGTTTTTTTGCCGCGGTAGACCATGACTCCAATAAGAATTTGTTGGCGGAAGCATCTGGAGTACAGATCCTGATCTCAGAAATAATGAAACTGGTTTAAACCCGTTTCGCCTAAAAATAAAGTCTCTTTCTTGCCCGAGAGCAATGCACGACAAAGGTTCTAAATCTGATTCATTGTCCATCTGAAATCCGATGCTATCTTTTCCAGTTCGGTATTTGATGTAGTAAAATAAAAATACGAATTTGTAGAATTTTTCTGACAGTTTATTCTGTTTTAAACACCTCTTTTTAAAAATTCCGAGAAGAAGTTTTCATTAAGGCATAGACATCTGCACCGTTTTCATAAAAGCCTTTCTGTAGGCTAATCCATAGACAACCGGAAACTAAAGAAAGATAGACCCTATCGGACAATTAGATAAAGTGTGTGCAAAGTTGTGTCTCATAAATCTTACATCATTAAACTTAATATCTGAATTGGTTACAAATCAATACATACAGTTTAGATTTGCAAGCTCAAGTACCACTATGATTGGAAATGGCCATTTTCTCTCATAGTTCAGTGAATTTCTATATTCTAACAATCAAAAGTTGAACTGCCTTTGTTTTCATTTCGTTGGAATTTCTTGGCAGTGGTATGAGTAAGCTGCGAATTTCGTTATATATATATATATATATATATATGGGATGTAAGGTCAGGTGATGCGTAACATCACAGCCTCTCCTTGACAAATGTCAACCCCGCCTTCTCGTGGTGCATCCTGTTCCCACTAAAGGGGCTCTGACGACCGCAAATAGCGGTATAACTATACCATCGGGATCAGAGGAAATGCTATCCCACACTCACCAACCCGCTTGGCCAGCGTGGTGAGTTATGGCCAAACACCTCCAAAATGACTCTACAACTTAAATCTTGGCCCTCAGTCTCCGGCAGCTGGAATGTACCTGGCCAAGGCAGCGGCCAGTGCGACATGAAGGCAGAGGGTGCTAAGAATCCCCGGAGGACCGGACTAGGCTGCCATTTGATGCTGACCTTGGCTACCTACAACGCACGCTCCCTATCTTCTGATTCAAGGCTTCTTGAATTGGAAGAGGAACTACAAAGGATCAAGTGGGACATCGTCGGGCTGAGTGAGGTAAGGAGAAAAGGAGAAGATCTCATTGAACTGAAAAGTGGACATCTCTTCTATTATCGTGGGACAGATACTGGCAGAACTAGTGGTGTTGGATTTATAATAAACAAGAAACTGAAGGATAAAGTGGTAGAAGTTGAAAGTTCCTCGGACAGAGCTGCACGACTCGTTATCCAACTATCGAGAAGATACCAGGCTCAGATTATTCAAACTTATGCACCCACCACAAGTCATCCTGAAGAAGAAATTGAAGAATTTTATGAGGAAATTCGTCATCTAAATAATAAAGGTAAGCAGCACTTGAAGATAATTATGGGAGATTTCAATGCAAAAATAGGGCACCGGCAACAGAATGAAACTTCAGTAGGTAAATTCGGTCACGGCAACAGAAACCAGCGTGGAAATACTCTCGTTGAGTTTGCAGAGGCAGAAGGATTTTTCATCTTGAATTCCTTTTTCAAGAAAAAGCCACACAGGAAATGGACATGGAGACATCCAATTGGGACGACAAGTGAAATTGATTTTATTATGTGTAACAAAAAATTCGTCATCGAAGACTGCAGTGTGCTAAACAAGTTCAACACAGGTAGTGACCATAGATTGGTGAGATGTAAGATGCACCTCAACACTAAACTGGAACGTGGCAAGCTCATAAGACAAACAAAATGTATTGACATAACCAACCTTAAAAAACACCATAATACTTTCAAGTTGGAACTGAAGAACAGATTCTCTGCTTTAGAAGGCCTAACATCGGAAGAAGTGGATATTTCGGAAGTTAACAGAAAAGTAACCAAAGCTCTTATGGAAACAGCAACAAAATTAGCTGGGTCTAAGAACAAGTTGCATGTAAACAAATTATCAGGAAAAACCAAAATGTTGATGCAAAAAAGAAGAGAGATGAGGACAACTAAAGAAGATGTGACTTCCAAAGTGGAATATATAGAGCTATGCAAGACAGCACGAAAAAGTATCACTGAAGACGTAAGGAAATTCAACTGTGAGCTAGTGAGGAAAGCAATTGAAAACAACCAAAGCCTAAAGATAGCAAAGGGACATCTCAGTAAGGGAAGAAAACAGATTATGGCTCTGAGAAAAGAAGATGGTTCTATAACAAGAAATAGAGGTGAAATTTTGACAAGAGTGAAAGATTTCTACTCCAAATTATATGAAAGGGATGATACATGTACTCCAGACATCATGAAAGGTACCAGAGTTCTTCCAGTCCTCCCAGCAGAAGTTGCACATGCAATCAAGAACATGAAGCGGGGGAAAGCTCCAGGAGAAGATGGAATTACTATAGACATCATACAAGAAGCAAGTGGAGAAATTGAAACAGTACTCGCCCAAATTTTCACTCGATGCCTTAATGAAGGGAAGATTCCTGAGGATTGGAACAATGCTACAATGATCCTGCTACATAAAAAAGGTGACATTGAGGATCTCAGGAACTACAGACCTATCAGCCTCCTATCAGTGGTTTATAAAATCTTCACTAAAGTTCTTTCACACCGCTTGAAGGTAACACTGGACATGGCTCAACCGAGAGAACAAGCTGGATTCAGGAGTGGCTACAGCACAATAGATCATATCCACGTACTGAGAGAACTAATTGAAAGAGCGAGGGAATATGAACTTCCATTGTGCATGGCTTTTATCGATTATGAAAAAGCCTTTGATTCGGTGAAACCATCAGCAGTTACCACGGCTCTGAAATCCTGCGGTATTGAAGATGCATACATTAATATTATTAATAACATCTATGAAAATGCAAGTGCAAAGATTCGGCTGTTTGAAAATACAACACACATAAAAATTGGAAAGGGAGTGAGACAAGGGGACACCATATCTCCGAAGCTCTTTAATGCCACATTGGAAAATGTCTTTCAATCACTGAACTGGGAAAACAAAGGGATAAAGATTAATGGAGATTATCTAACCCACCTTCGTTTTGCTGATGACGTAGTCATTTTTGCAACTACCCCATCAGAGCTGCAGAGTATGATCCAGGAACTTGCTGACAAGAGTAAAGAAGTGGGATTAAAAATGAACTTTCAGAAGACAAAAGTGATGTTCAATGCTTTTACAAGAAATGAAGATTTATCGATTGATGGAGAAAAACTGGAGATAACAGATACGTATGTTTATCTTGGACAGCAGATATCAAGTGAGGGTCACATTGATGAAGAAATTAATCGGCGTACAAAACTTGCCTGGAGAGCTTTTGGAAGAAACAGCATAATTTTCAAGAGCAATATGCCATTATGTCTTAAAAGAAAAGTGTTTGATCAATGCATCCTTCCAGTGCTTACGTATGGTGCAGAGACGTGGACCTTAACTAAAAGAGACATACAAAGGCTGCAGACAACTCAAAGAAGCATGGAGAGGTGCATGCTTGGTATAACCAGGAGAGATAAGAAGAGGAACTCGTGGATCCGAAAAATGACAAGAGTGGAAGACATCATGATCAGAGTTAAATCCCTGAAATGGCAATGGGCTGGACATACTGCCAGAAGGACAGACCATAGATGGACAGCCGAAATTTTAGATTGGATTCCAAGGGACAGGAAAAGACCCAGAAAAAGACCACATGGGAGATGGGTGGATGAAATTCGTAAATATGCAGGAGTGACATGGAGGAGACTGGCACAAGACAGACCGTTGTGGAGGAAACTTGGGAGACCTTCGTCCAGCAGTGGATTGATAATGGTTGACAATGATGATGATGATGATGATATATATATGGGATGTAAGGTCAGGTGATGCGTAACATCACAGCCTCTCCTTGACAAATGTCAACCCCGCCTTCTCGTGGTGCATCCTGTTCCCACTAAAGGGGCTCTGACGACCGCCCATAGCGGTATAACTATACCATCGGGATTAGAGGAAATTCTATCCCACACTCACCAACCCGCTTGGCCAGCGTGGTGAGTTATGGCCAAACCCCTCCAAAATGATTCCACAACTTAAATCTTGGCCCTCAGTCTCCGGCAGCTGGAATGTACCTGGCCAAGGCAGCGGCCAGTGCGACATGAAGGCAGAGGGTGCTAAGAATCCCCGGAGGACCGGACTAGGCTGCCATCTGATGCTGACCTTGGCTACTTACAATGGACGCTCCCTATCTTCTGATTCAAGGCTTCTTGAATTGGAAGAGGAACTACAAAGGATCAAGTGGGACATCGTGGGGCTAAGTGAGGTAAGGAGAAAAGGAGAAGATCTCATCGAACTGAAAAGTGGACATCTCTTCTACCATCGTGGGACAGATACTGGCAGAACTAGTGGTGTGGGATTTATAATAAACAAGAAACTGAAGGATAAAGTTGTAGAAGTTGAAAGTTCCTCTGACAGAGCTGCACGACTTGTTATCCAACTCTCGAAAAGATACCAGGCTCAGATTATTCAAACTTATGCACCCACCACAAGTCATCCTGAAGAAGAAATTGAAGAATTTTATGAGGAAATTTGTCATCTAAATAATAAAGGTAAGCAGCACTTGAAAATAATTATGGGAGATTTCAATGCAAAAATAGGGCAACGGCAACAGAATGAAACTTCAGTAGGTAAATTCGGTCATGGCAACAGAAACCAGCGTGGAAATACTCTCGTTGAGTTTGCAGAGGCAGAAGGGTTTTTCATCTTGAACTCCTTCTTCAAGAAAAAGCCACACAGGAAATGGACATGGAGACATCCAAATGGGACGACAAGTGAAATTGATTTTATTATGTGTAACAAAAAATTCGTCATAGAAGACTGCAGTGTGCTAAACAAGTTCAACACAGGTAGTGACCATAGATTGGTGAGATGTAAGATGCACCTCAACACTAAACTTGAACGTGGCAAGCTCATAAGACAAACAAAATCTATTGACATAACCAACCTTAAAAAACACCATAATACCTTCAAGTTAGAACTGAAGAACAGGTTCTCTGCTTTAGAAGGCCTAACATCGGAAGAAGTGGACATCTCCGAAGTTAACAGAAAAGTAACCAAAGCTCTTATGGAAACAGCAACAAAATTAGCTGGGTCTAAGAACAAGTTGCATGTGAACAAATTATCAGGAAAAACCAAAATGTTGATGCAAAAAAGAAGAGAGATGAGGACAACTAAAGAAGATGTGACTTCTAAAGTGGAATATATAGAGCTATGCAAGACAGTAAGAAAAAGTATGACTGAAGACGTAAGGAAATTCAACTGTGAACTAGTGAGGAAAGCAATTGAAAACAACCAAAGCCTAAAGATAGCAAAGGGACATCTCAGTAAGGGAAGAAAACAGATTATGGCACTGAGAAAAGAAGATGGTTCTGTAACAAGAAATAGAGGCAAAATTTTGACAAGAGTGAAAGATTTCTACTCCAAATTATATGAAAGGGATGATATATGCACTCCAGACATCATGAAAGATACCAGTACCAGAGTTCCTCCAGTCCTTCCAGCAGAAGTTGCACATGCAATCAAGAACATGAAGCGAGGAAAAGCTCCAGGAGAAGATGGAATTACTGTAGACATCATACAAGAAGCAAGTGGAGAAATCGAAACAGTACTCGCCCAAATTTTCACTCGATGCCTTAATGAAGGAAAGATACCTGAGGATTGGAACACCGCTACAATGATCCTGCTACATAAGAAAGGTGACATTGAGGATCTCGGAAACTACAGACCTATCAGCCTCCTATCAGTAGTTTATAAAATCTTCACTAAAGTTCTTTCACACCGCTTGAAGGTAACACTGGACATGGCTCAACCGAGAGAACAAGCTGGATTCAGGAGTGGCTACAGCACAATAGATCATATCCACGTGCTGAGAGAACTAATTGAAAGAGCGAGGGAATATGAACTTCCATTGTGCATGGCTTTTATCGATTATGAAAAAGCCTTTGATTCGGTGAAACCATCAGCAGTTACAATGGCTCTGAAAACCTGCGGTATTGAAGATGCATACATTAATATTATTAATAACATCTATGAAAATGCAAGTGCAAAGATTAGGCTGTTTGAAAATACAACACACGTAAAAATTGGAAAGGGAGTAAGACAAGGTGACACCATATCTCCGAAGCTCTTTAATGCCACATTGGAGGGTGTTTTTCAGTCGCTGAGCTGGGAAAACAAGGGGATAAAGATTAATGGAGATTATCTAACCCACCTTCGTTTTGCTGATGACGTAGTCATTTTTGCAACTACCCCATCAGAGCTGCAGAGTATGATCCAGGAACTTGCTGACAAGAGTAAAGAAGTGGGATTAAAAATGAACTTTCAGAAGACAAAAGTGATGTTCAATGCTTTTACAAGAAATGAAGATTTGTCGATTGATGGAGAAAAGCTGGAGATAACAGACACGTATGTTTATCTTGGACAGCAGATATCAAGTGAGGGTCACATTGGTGAAGAAATTAATCGGCGTACAAAACTTGCCTGGAGAGCTTTTGGAAGAAACAGCATAATTTTCAAGAGCAATGTGCCATTATGTCTTAAAAGAAAAGTGTTCGATCAATGCATCCTTCCAGTGCTTACGTATGGTGCAGAGACGTGGACCTTAACTAAAAGAGACATACAAAGGCTGCAGACAACTCAAAGAAGCATGGAGAGGTGCATGCTTGGTGTAACCAGGAGAGATAAGAAGAGGAACTCGTGGATCCGAAAAATGACAAGAGTGGAAGACATCATGATCAGAGTTAAATCCCTGAAATGGCAATGGGCTGGACATACTGCCAGAAGGACAGATCATCGATGGACAGCCGAAATTTTAGATTGGATTCCAAGGGACAGGAAAAGACCCAGAAGACGACCACATGGGAGATGGGTGGATGAAATTCGAAAGTATGCAGGGGTGACATGGAGGAGACTGGCACAAGACAGACCGTTGTGGAGGAAACTTGGGGAGACCTTCGTCCAGCAGTGGATTGATAATGGTTGACAATGATGATGATGATGATATATATATATATATATGACTTCAAAGTGGAATATATAGAACTATGCAAGACAGTACGAAAAAGTATCACTGAAGACGTAAGGAAATTCAACTGTGAACTAGTGAGGAAAGCAATTGAAAACAACCAAAGCCTAAAGATAGCAAAGGGACATCTCAGTAAGGGAAGAAAGCAGATTATGGCACTGAAAAAGAAGATGGTTCTGTAACAAGAAATAGAGGCGAAATTTTGACAAGAGTGAAAGATTTCTACTACAAATTATATGAAAGGGATGATACATGCACTCCAGACATCATGAAAGATACCAGTACCAGAGTTCCTCCACTCCTTCCACCAGAAGTTGCACATGCAATCAAGAACATGAAGCGGGGAAAAGCTCCAGGAGAAGATGGAATTACTGTAGACATCATACAAGAAGCAAGTGGAGAAATCGAAACAGTACCCGCCCAAATTTTCACTCGATGCCTTAATGAAGGAAAGATTCCTGAGGATTGGAACACCGCTACAATGATCCTGCTACATAAGAAAGGTGACATTGAGGATCTTGGAAACTACAGACCTATCAGCCTCCTATCAGTAGTTTATAAAATCTTCACTAAAGTTCTTTCACACCGCTTGAAGGTAACACTGGACATGGCTCAACCGAGAGAACAAGCTGGATTCAGGAGTGGCTACAGCACAATAGATCATATTCACGTGCTGAGAGAACTAATTGAAAGAGCGAGGGAATATGAACTTCCATTGTGCATGGCTTTTATCGATTATGAAAAAGCCTTTGATTCGGTGAAACCATCAGCAGTTACAATGGCTCTGAAAACCTGCGATATTGAAGATGCATACATTAATATTATTAATAACATCTATGAAAATGCAAGTGCAAAGATTAGGCTGTTTGAAAATACAACACACATAAAAATTGGAAAGGGAGTGAGACAAGGTGACACCATATCTCCGAAGCTCTTTAATGCCACATTGGAGGGTGTTTTTCAGTCACTGAGCTGGGAAAACAAGGGGATAAAGATTAATGGAGATAATCTAACCCACCTTCGTTTTGCTGATGACGTAGTAATTTTTGCAACTAGCCCATCAGAGCTGCAGGGTATGATCCAGGGAACTTGCTGACAAGAGTAAAGAAGTGGGATTAAAAATGAACTTTCAGAAGACAAAAGTGATGTACAATGCTTTTACAAGAAATGAAGATTTATCGATTGATGGAGAAAAGCTGGAGATAACAGACACGTACGTTTATCTTGGACAGCAGATACCAAGTGAGGGTCACATTGATGAAGAAATTAATCGGCGTACAAAACTTGCCTGGAGAGCTTTTGGAAGAAACAGCATAATTTTCAAGAGCAATATGCCATTATGTCTTAAAAGAAAAGTGTTTGATCAATGCATCCTTCCAGTGCTTACGTATGGTGCAGAGACGTGGACCTTAACTAAGAGAGCCATACAAAGGCTGCAGAGAACTCAAAGAAGCATGGAGAGGTGCATACGTGGTGTAACCACTAGAGACAAGAAGAGGAACTCGTGGATCCGAAAAATGACAAGAGTGGAAGACATCATGGTCAGAGTTAAATCCCTGAAATGGCAATGGGCTGGACATACTGCCAGAAGGACAGATCATCGATGCACAGCCGAAATTTTAGATTGGATTTCAAGGGACAGGAAAAGACCTAGAAGAAGACCACATGGGAGATGGATGGATGAAATTCGAAAGTATGCAGGGGTGACATCGAGGAGACTGGCACAAGACAGACCGTTGTGGAGGAAACTTGGGAGACCTTCGTCCAGCAGTGGATTGATAATGGTTGACAATGATGATGATGATGATGATATATATGTATATCATCATCATCATCATTGTCAACCATTATCAATCCACTGCTGGACGAAGGTCTCCCCAAGTTTCCTCCACAACGGTCTGTCTTGTGCCAGTCTCCTCCAGGTCACTCCCGCATACTTTCGAATTTCATCCACCCATCTTCCATGTGGTCTTCTTCTGGGTCTTTTCCTGTCCCTTGGAATCCAATCTAAAATTTCGGCTGTCCATCGATGGTCTGTTCTTCTGGCAGTATGTCCAGCCCATTGCCATTTCAGGGATTTAACTCTGATCATGATGTCTTCCACTCTTGTCATTTTTCGGATCCACGTGTTCCTCTTCTTATCTCTCCTGGTTACACCAAGCATGCACCTCTCCATGCTTCTTTGAGTTGTCTGCAGCCTTTGTATGTCTCTTTTAGCTAAGGTCCACGTCTCTGCACCATACGTAAGAACTGGAAGGATGCATTGATCAAACACTTTTCTTTTAAGACATAATGGCATATTGCTCTTGAAAATTATGCTGTTTCTTCCAAAAGCTCTCCAGGCAAGTTTTGTACGCCGATTAATTTCTTCACTAATGTGACCCTCACTTGATATCTGCTGTCCAAGATAAACGTACTTGTCTGTTATCTCCAGCTTTTCTCCATCAATCGATAAATCTTCATTTCTTGTAAAAGCATTGAACATCACTTTTGTCTTCTGAAAGTTCATTTTTAATCCCACTTCTTTACTTTTGTCAGCAAGTTCCTGCATCATACTCTGTAGCTCCGATGGGGTAGTTGCAAAAATGACTATGTCATCAGCAAAACGAAGGTGGGTTAGATAATCTCCATTAATCTTTATCCCTTTGTTTTCCCAGTTCAGTGATTGAAAGACATTTTCCAATGTAGCATTAAAGAGCTTCGGAGATATGGTGTCACCTTGTCTCACTCCTTTCCCAATTTTTATGTGTGTTGTATTACCAAATAGCAGAATCTTTGCACTTGCATTTTCATAGATGTTATTAATAATATTAATGTATGCATCTTCAATACCGCAGGATTTCAGAGCGATTGCAACTGCTGATGGTTTCACCGAATCAAAGGCTTTTTCATAATCGATAAAAGCCATGCACAATGGAAGTTCATATTCCCTCGCTCTTTCAATTAGTTCTCTCAGTACGTGGATATGATCTATTGTGCTGTAGCCACTCCTGAATCCAGCTTGTTCTCTCGGTTGAGCCATGTCCAGTGTTACCTTCAAGCGGTGTGAAAGAACTTTAGTGAAGATTTTATAAACCACTGATAGGAGGTTGATAGGTCTGTAGTTCCTGAGATCCTCAATGTCACCTTTTTTATGTAGCAAGATCATTGTAGCGTTGTTCCAATCCTCATGAATTTTCCCTTCATTAAGGCATCGAGTGAAAATTTGGGCGAGTACTGTTTCGATTTCTCCACTTGCTTCTTGTATGATGTCTACAGTAATTCCATCTTCTCCTGGAGCTTTTCCCCGCTTCATGTTCTTGATTGCATGTGCAACTTCTGCTGGAAGGACTGGAAGAACTCTGGTATCTTTCATGATGCCTGGAGTACATGTATCATCCCTTTCATATAATTTGGAGTAGAAATCTTTCACTCTTGTCAAAATTTCGCCTCTATTTCTTGTTACAGAACCATCTTCTTTTCTCAGTGCCATAATCTGTTTTCTTCCCTTACTGAGATGTCCCTTTGCTATCTTTAGGCTTTGGTTGTTTTCAATTGCTTTCCTTACTAGTTCACAGTTGAATTTCCTTACGTCTTCAGTGATACTTTTTCGTACTGTCTTGCATAGCTCTATATATTCCACTTTGGAAGTCACATCTTCTTTAGTTGTCCTCATCTCTCTTCTTTTTGCATCAACATTTTGGTTTTTCCTGATAATTTGTTCACATGCAATTTGTTCTTAGACCCAGCTAATTTTGTTGCTGTTTCCATAAGAGCTTTGGTTACTTTTCTGTTAACTTCAGAAATATCCACTTCTTCCGATGTTAGGCCTTCTAAAGCAGAGAATCTGTTCTTCAGTTCCAATTTGAAGGTATTATGGTGTTTTTTAAGGTTGGTTATGTCAATACATTTTGTTTGTCTTATGAGCTTGCTACGTTCGAGTTTAGTGTTGAGGTGCATCTTACATCTCACCAATCTATGGTCACTGCCTGTGTTGAACTTGTTTAGTACACTGCAGTCTTCTATGACGAATTTTTTGTTACACATAATAAAATCAATTTCACTTGTCGTCCCATTTGGATGTCTCCATGTCCATTTCCTGTGTGGCTTTTTCTTGAAAAAGGAGTTCAAGATGAAAAACCCTTCTGCCTCTGCAAACTCTACGAGAGTATTTCCACGCTGGTTTCTGTTGCCGTGACCGAATTTACCTACTGAAGTTTCATTCTGTTGCCGTTGCCCTATTTTTGCATTGAAATCTCCCATAATTATCTTCAAGTGCTGCTTACCTTTATTATTTAGATCACGAATTTCCTCATAAAATTCTTCAATTTCTTCTTCAGCATGACTTGTGGTGGGTGCATAAGTTTGAATAATCTGAGCCTGGTATCTTCTCGAGAGTTGGATAACGAGTCGTGCAGCTCTGTCAGAGGAACTTTCAACTTCTACAACTTTATCCTTCAGTTTCTTGTTTATTATAAATCCAACACCACTAGTTCTGCCAGTATCTGTCCCACGATAGTAGAAGAGATGTCCACTTTTCAGTTCAATGAGATCTTCTCCTTTTCTCCTTACCTCACTTAGCCCGACGATGTCCCACTTGATCCTTTGTAGTTCCTCTTCCAATTCAAGAAGCCTTGAATCAGAAGATAGGGAGCGTCCGTTGTACGTAGCCAAGGTCAGCATCAGATGGCAGCCTAGTCCGGTCCTCCGGGGATTCTTAGCACCCTCTGCCTTCATGTCGCACTGGCCGCTGCCTTGGCCAGGTACATTCCAGCTGCCGGAGACTGAGGGCCAAGATTTAAGTTGTGGAGTCATTTTGGAGGGGTTTGGCCATAACTCACCACGCTGGCCAAGCGGGTTGGTGAGTGTGGGATAGCATTTCCTCTAATCCCGATGGTATAGTTATACCGCTATTGGCGGTCGTCAGAGCCCCTTTAGTGGGAACAGGATGTACCACGAGAAGGCGGGGTTGACATTTGTCAAGGAGAGGCTGTGATGTTACGCATCACCTGACCTTACATCCCTATATGTATATATATATATATATATATTTTTATATTCCACAAATCTTTCGTTCTAATTCGCCCTAATTTTAACATTATGCTTTCTTTCTGAGTATCCAACGAAAGAAAGTACGAATCTTGGAACTACAAATCATTGATACTAAAAAGAATCGTACAAGTTTTAAAAAATATCTAAGTTGATATTTTGCATTCAAATCGTCGCTTTCAAAGAGATATACTCAGTTGCCTAATAAGGGAAGTTTCATAAGAGTTATGATAAATCATTTATTTAGAAGGGTTCCAAAGTAGTAATTAGAGGAAAATCTTTGATTCCTCGTGAATCAGAAGCTGAATATTTAAAAGAATACATGAATAACATTTATTATCATCAAGGGAAGTGCTCTAGGCTTATGCGTATCAAAACTTCAAAACGTTGTTCTGAGGAAAGACAACTCTGTTGGAATAAAAATTCCAGAATCTGGTCTGCCAAATGAATTTTTTATTTCCTTCTGTTTGCTTATGTTTGAGTAAAACCTATCGCTTTCAACATCATGGCTTATCAAGAGGAATATGACGAATCGGGTCCCAAGTATAGGGAGACACGTATAATCCTTCTTTCCACGCCTGGATAGTCCTTAATACCTAGTGACAGAGATTCATTGAGTGACGCAAGGAACATAGAATGCAAATCTTATTCTACGCGTAATTTCTATGACAACGCATGCAATATGCTTTTCTACCCGGTTCCATACTTTTTTATTTGTTTGTTTCTTATGCTGTATCATTTCGAGTAACATTATTTGGAGTTACAACGATTGCCAGAAATTTTTGCAGCACATAATTTGCAAAACAGTACGTCAGCCATTGATCGACAACAAACAAGAATCCCGTCATTTCTGTCTCTGTTCACCGGAAGAATCCCATGACTTCTGTTTCTGTGCACATCAATAACGAGAGATCGAAGTCGAACACAGTGGATACCTGTGCTGTTAGAGACTTTTACCTGAAAGCACTGGACAATAGCTCGAAAAATCCGTAGAAATCAGCAGATCAGATTTTGTTTGCTTAAAATATGCTTCACCTTACAATGTAATGCAGTACTGGATGCAATCCCAATACGAAGTAAAATTTAAATCTACTGTTATGTCAAATATTTCCGCTACTCCACTAATTACAGTTAAAACAGAGGAAAGAATCATTTCTCATTAAACGAAAACCATATGTTCCCAAAGTACGTGAAATATGTGCTATAGTGAAAAAGGTCTCAATGACACAAATATCGTGGTACAGATATTTTACTGATTTTCGGCGTTTTAATGAAACTAGGGAAACTCTTTTGTAACAGACTAATCAGTTATGTAGAAGAAAAAAATTCATGTCAGCCAGTATGAATTTCACAAAATTATACGAAGCAGCTGTTGAATAATTTCTATCATCGTCTGCTTTTTCTTTTGATACTAGTTCGGAGGTGAGTCTTTTCGATTGGATCAGTAGAAGGTGGGTACCGAAATAATGCAGACATTCTTAAACAGCATGCCCCTGACTGTGTAGGTTGATTTAAAATAGAGAAAAATCAGTAAAAGATGTATTTAGTTCGTGCCAGATGAATCACCAGTTTGATAATAGTTTACCTTCAAAACACTCATAGCCGCTCCGGTGGCGCAGTGGTCTAAGCGATGGCCTCTGATCATTCGTCCGAACGGGGTCCGGGTTCGAATCCCGGTGAGGCATGGATGTTGTGTTTGTTTTACGGCACTGGCTCTCTCCCTTCCCTGGAACCAGTGACCCTAAATTAGGGACGGGCGACTGCTTATAGCCCATTGAGTTGCTCACGGTAGTCGTTAAACCTCCAAAAAAAAAAAAAAAACACTCATAAACTCATGCACAGTAAATAGTTTTAAATCGTATGTACTTTGTTCCTCATGAATGGTCATTCCATATGAAATCAAATAATAACGAATTAAATGGTTGCTCGACATTTTTTAATATTTTTTATATTTTGCATCCAATATTCCCAATATATTAACACTTCAAAAATAAAAAAAAATAAAAAATTATAAGTCATTTTTTTCTGGCGGCGATTTTTCTTCGGCTTCACATGACGTTTTTGACCAAAATCATCGTTTACGTAAAATTTAATAACTTCTTACTACTAGAGCTATCCTGTTCAAATAAATATCATTCTTTTTTACATGAAATGTTCTACAGTTTTGACCAAGAATGCTTTAGCTACCTGTTGTGAAAAAATATGAAATGGCCCTTACAAAAAATTTAATAATTTCGCTCAAATTGCTGATTTAAGGCATAATTTTTTTAAGAATGGTAAAAGTCTTATACTTCAGACTTTGTACGTTTACATGTATCCAGTTGAACTATTAATTTACAAAATTTGAAACTTCAGACTGTAGTCCTTTTAGTTCTATAGACCTTCAAACATAGTACGAACCTTAAAAGTGTCACTCTTATAGGCCTAATATCTCAAAAGAGACAGCTCCTAAAATTCTAATATTTTTACACAGCAATGTGGTCTTAAGGTTAAACCTGCAGTAAAAATTTCAAATTGTAGACGCAAGTAGTTTTAAGGCTGTGTTACATCAAAATAACGGAAAAATACGACCATTTTAATTTGCGAACTTGTGAGCCAGAGTTGCTTTTAAATCATCTTAAATATGTAAGGTAAATTATAAATGGTACAGTAACATTTTATTATTCATTGAAATAAAAATATATTAAAAAAACACAAATTATACAAGCAGCAAAATAAATTTACCTGATTTTGAGTACATGGTTTACAAATGTCCATTTTACATTAATGTGTTACCACAGTATAATCAATAACATTAACACATTAAATTACAATAACTATGAACAAATAAGTTACTTACAGTTCTATTGATGTTCTAGTTGTACTGAGAAATAAATAAATTCATTGCTTGAGAAATGTTATTACACACTGTTTCCGCGATATTGTAAGAACCTCCAGTCACTGTCGTCACGTCCATTGGAGTGTTTTTGTAAGATATGGTTTATGGGAACCCATGCAATGTCCTGTGGAAATGACAACTGAAAGGATGTTCGTGGCCCTGTGTGGATGGAAAAAGTGAATTTGCATATCATTGTTTCCTTCACGGATGTCTCGAATCCTTCCAATCCACCATTTTTTATCATAAACACAGGCAACATAGTCATTTTTATGGAATGAAAATATTTGATGAGATGTGATTGAGGACTATAATACGTCTTCAAATTCTGATGTTTGGGATGTTTTAAATAATCTTATTTGAGACGAATTGAGAGGAACTATTCTATGATAATCTCTTGTGTGTGGTACTGTTTCGGCATTTGCAAATCTTACTTTGAGTCTTGCATACTTTGATTGTACCTCATCAGTTGATTCATAAATGTATGCAATGCCAGTAATTTTTTCGGAGCAATATTTATACATATCCTGTGGTGTTAAAATTTAGTCTGTATATGTTCTTTGCAAACTACTTCTTGATACTTCTCTTTTTGTAGTACCACCTATTCCATCACTAGCATTTTTGCCGTGGGATGTAGCAAAGAAATGCCATTCTGCTTCAAGTCCTAATTCGTCAAAATGTTTGCAAGTATTAACGAAGTTATTTTTATTTTTATATTGGATGGCAGCACCATCACTGAAATAAAAATTTTCTTCACTGAAGGTGCCACTTTTTTTATGTCGGAAATTAAATGACCCTGGAATACATGGAATGCAGTTGTGCTGTGCTCCATATGATCACTTATAATACAAAGACTTCTGCACTTAACAGCTTCTCCTAATTTGTAGTAATAAACAAATGAATGAACCGTGGCTTGTTGGTTAACCCAGTGATAACTCTGGATTACATCCTGTACTGTAAAGGTGAAATTTTCTGAAAAGTCTGCAAGTACTACACACTTTGACTGACTAAGGTTATCTTTTTTCATTCTTAAATATTGTCCCTGAATCTTTGACACAAAATGGTGTTTTCTATTAACAATAATTTTTCCATTAAAGCATCCACAAATGCATCTATTTGCTGGACAATTGTAACCAGCTTAGCTCTGTCTGTACTGACCCAATGTTTGAAACATATTTCATCCGGCAGTTCATCTATTTCACGTGATAACATTTCCTGTATATATTGTTCACCCGGACAATCGGTGCACTTGTCAAACATGCAATCCTCATTATTCAGATCACAAACAAGAAGATTGAGTAAGTCTTTATAATTTGCCTTTAATTTGGCACCATCTATCATAAGTTTAATGTTTTGGTGATATTTACAAACACAAACAACATGGGTGCCTGCAGCTCCGGGTAGAACGCATCATTTTGGTCTTAGTGAGCAGAACATTGACCGCCCAATCTTGTGTTCGGGATATTTTTCTTTAAATAAAGCATATAACTCATTTAAATTGCACAACATTAACCTTTTCTGTTTCTGTAACTTTTCATTGTTAATCCTGACAGATACACAATCTTTTTGGCCAGGATAAGTCCTGCTATTTTCATCGTCTTCGTAAAAATGTTCTACTGCATTAGCAACGTCTTCACTTAATGTTTTCCCTCTTCTTTTTGAAAGATCAGGAAGTATTCCTTGTGATTTCATTAATTTTCCTGTTAACATAACTAAATAGTCTGTTACTCCAAATTCCTCACATATTTTTTTTGTTTGACCAAGAATTTGGAAGCAAATTAATTATTTTGATTTTTTCTTGTTTATTAGCCACTGAACATTTTTCTTTCAGCAGATTTATTAAAGTATCATATTCATTAATAGGAGCAATGCTAGAGGCTGTAGGCACACACTCACTAAAAGAATTTTCTAATTTCCTTTTTAAAGATTCAGTAATTTTTCCAGTTTTTTTATAATACACAAGGTCTTTGACTTTTATTCAATTTTGTAATTTTTGTAACTGGAGATAAATTTAACGAGTTGCACACTAAATTTACTGTATTTAATTCCTCAGATGGATCACAAATATTCTCCATTACCGGTTCACATGATTTAAGTTGAACAATACCAAATAATTTTGAAATACAGATTATGCATAATGACTGACCAGGCACAAGATCTACTGAAATATTTTTTGGTTTATTCATATGCTCATAAAGAATTTCCCTTAGGCCCTTTTTGATTGGTTTTGTATGTATTTTCATGGGGTTGCAACATTTTCTTCCAAATATGTGGTGATATTTTACAAGATATTTATGTTGATGATATTTACAAATAGTTTCAATATCACTAGGCACGCTTAATTTTAATACATTTTGTTCATTCTGTGGTAAATCACTTACACTACATAAATCCTTAGTCACAGATCCATAATCACATTTATGGCATTCTTCATTGACATATACACCAACAGAGCATTCCATTTTGATTTGGCAGAAATACACTTATTGTAAGTATATCACAAAGTCACATTTGAACTACTTGCCAGTCACAAAGGAAACATCAAACTGGGACAAGAATGAGAGTGGTGGTATATATAGCTGCATTAAATGTACAGGTCTTAACAGCTTTAAACAGGTCTTAACAGGTAGCTTAAAAGCTCGATAGGTCTTAAAAGCTTAACAAGAATTGAACAGGATACAAAAACAATGACTCATCTGGACATGTAGTGACAAGATTATGCTGCCTCCAACAGGAAATCACATGAATACATCTAAAAAAATATATATGACAAAAATGTTCACATAACTGTCTATAACTACATATATGTTTATGGGCGATTGTAAATCATGCACTCAAACTCAGGGAAATTTATTTTGCTGCTTGTCTTCCTTGTGTTTTTTTTAATATTTCTTTATTTCAATGAATAATAAAATGTTACTGTACCATTTATAATTTTCCTTACATATTTAAGACGATTTAAAAGCAACTCTGGCTCACAAGTTCGCAAATAAAAATGGTTGTATTTTTCCGTTACTTTGATGTAGCACAGCCTTAAAACTACTCGTGTCTACAAGTTGAAATCTTTACTGCACGTTTACCCCTAAGACAACATTGCTGTGTAAAAATATTAGAATTTTAGGAGCTGTCCCCTTTTGAGATATTAGGCCTAAAAAAGTGACACTTTTAAGGTTCGGACTACGTTTGGAGGTCTATAGAAAAAAAGAACTACAATCTCAAGTTTCAAATTTTGTGAATTATTAGTCCAACTAGATACATGTAAACATACAAAGTCTGAAGCATGAGACTTTCACCATTCTTAAAAAAAATTATGCCTGAAGTCAGCAATTTGAGTGAAATTATTAAATATTTTGTAAAGGGCCATTTCATATATTTTCACAAGAGGTAGCTAAAGCATTCTTGGTCAAAACTGTAGAACATTTCATGTAAAAAAGAATGATCTTTATTTGAACATGATAGCTCTAGTAGTAAAGAAGTTATTAAATTTTACGTAAACGATGATTTTGGTCAAAAACGTCATGTTAAGCCGAAGAAAAATGGCCTCTAGAATGAAAATAAGACTTATAAAAAAGAAAATATATTTTTGAAGTGTTAATATATTGGGAATATTGTATGCAAAATATAAAACATATTTAAAAATGTCAAGCAACAGTCACTGGTTCATTTGACGCGGAATGACCCTGAAGCGTGTTTTACAGGTAAACTATTATCAAACTGGGAAAAGCAGCAGATTAGGAAAGTCTATCAGTAGAAAGGAATCGAAATCTGTAGATCTACTGATAAATCAGTACAATGGTTACACCAGTGGACACCCATATTTCTCTAGTTCAAACTACCTAATTTACCTCTCAAATTCTTCTGCTATTATCTTCAAATAAAATGTTTTGATTTCCAACTTGGATAGGGAAGTTTTGTATGCCTAGCCGTCAGTTGAATTAGTAAAACACAGTTTACACACTTTTTTAAATATTTTTTCAGAGGAGTAAACAGAAAAAAAAAGAAACTCCATGGTTGTTTATTTTTTAAGTGCCAGAAACACCGTTTACTTTATTTTCCTATTCCCTGTGCGTGCTCCTAGGGACTACACATGACCTGAGAGGACCTCCATGTAGCATGACAGAAGAGTATTAGTCCGTAAAGAGTACAACTGTATCCAAGAGATAATGAGCGCGCGGCCAATCTGCGAATATTCATCAATCCTTACATTTACCTTGTTTTAGATACCTGAATAACAGGTGTTGATTACAAGAGACCATCAGGTTGAGAAGAAGCTGACGTAGAATCAGAGCCTCGCTGCACTGTAGAGGCAAATGACATCCTCGGAAGAGAGGTCTGTGCTGCTCCGGCTGGCACAGAAGGCAGTGAGGGAAGAGGAGCACACGCAAAAAGGCAAGGCAGTAGTCGTAGGAGTACCCAGGAAGAGCACCGAGGCAGAGGCACAGGCGGAAAAAGGAGGAGCAGCCAAGTGCAGTGCACGCTCCGAGCAGGTTTATCAGTAAGATAGGAAGGCACATGCAATACACATCTGAGTACGAGAGTACCTAAACTCCCATGAACGCGGGAAGTGCGAAATTACAAGCATCTGATACACTCAGAGATGATAGGGTTAGACCGGAAGCCGCCATGTTGGAAGATTCCAAACAAGCAAGCTAAAGATAAGAAAACGGAGGAGTATTAACAAATACATGGACGATTATGCCAGACAAGCAGCTCAAAACGTGCACAGTACTTTTAAAAAGGTGGGGATACGCAACAGGTGAGTGCGGGATGAGGTATATCACACTAGAATGCATAAAATGTAGGAGCCATAAACACAACGTCTGTTAAGAACGAGCAATGGGCTGGACATGTTGCAAGAAGAACGGACCACCGATGGACAACAAAAGTTTCGAGGGACAAAAAAAGACCCAAAAGAAGACCCCATGGGAAACGGCTGGATGAAATCCGAAAGCGTGCCGGAGTGAGACGGAAGAGAAGGCTCAACACAGGCAGTTGTAGAAGAAATTTGGGGGACCTTCATCCAGGAGTGGATTGATAATGATTGACAATTATGATGATATATATGTTATATATCCAATATATATATATATTGGAACAATGTTAAATGCTTAGCAACAGCATCCAACAAAACTAATTTACTATTTATAGAGAGCATTTTTATCAACTTGTTCTCCCCTAATGCTGTAACGATGACTCCCCATGTATATTACCATTTGACAGTTATATCTGAATTATGTACAAGAATACATGTAGATAATATAAAGATGTTAAAAAATTGATTTGCGCTATGTTATTCAAAAATTGATTATTGAATGCTAAATATTTTTTGAACTAAATTTGCACATCTTATCACAATTCATAACTCATACCATCATATTAACCTGTAGTGATTTTTATTTATGTATGTGTATATCATGCTGAAGTGCGCTTGCGTCAAATGGAACTACGTCATCCAACCAGTGACTTTAGGTGACTAACCACCCCCTTATAAACAGGAGTTTTGCCCAATATGTTGCAAGATGATGGACCCAGTGTGTGTCCGAAAAAACTGGCATGTTTCCTGTGATGGTTTTAGATGTAAATAAAGTTCATTTTTTAATTGCAACTGAGACCTGCTTTTTAAATCGTGTAACGACAGCATTGTGAAGGTGGTTATTATATCATCATCATCATCATCATTGTCAACCATTATCAATCCACTGCTGGACGAAGGTCTCCCCAAGTTTCCTCCACAACGATCTGTCTTGTGCCAGTCTCTCCTCCATGTCACCCCTGCATACTTTGAATTTCATCCACCCATCTCCCATGTGGTCTTCTTCTGGGTCTCTTCCTGTCCCTTGGAATCCAATCTAAAATTTCGGCTGTCCATCGATGATCTGTCCTTCTGGCAGTATGTCCAGCCCATTGCCATTTCAGGGATTTAACTCTGATCATGATGTCTTCCACTCTTGTCATTTTTCGGATCCACGAGTTCTTCTTCTTATCTCTCCTGGTTACACCAAGTATGCACCTCTCCATTCTTCTTTGAGTTGTCTGCAGCCTTTGTATGTCTCTTTTAGTTAAGGTCCACGTCTCTGCACCATACGTAAGCACTGGAAGGATGCATTGATCAAACACTTTTCTTTTAAGACATAATGGCATATTGCTCTTGAAAATTATGCTGTTTCTTCCAAAAGCTCTCCAGGCAAGTTTTGTACGCCGATTAATTTCTTCATCAATGTGACCCTCACTTGATATCTGCTGTCCAAGATAAACGTGCGTATCTGTTATCTCCAGCTTTTCTCCATCAATCGATAAATCTTCATTTCTTGTAAAAGCATTGAACATCACTTTTGTCTTCTGAAAGTTCATTTTTAATCCCACTTCTTTACTCTTGTCAGCAAGTTCCTGGATCATACTCTGCAGCTCTGATGGGCTAGTTGCAAAAATGACTACATCATCAACAAAACGAAGGTGGGTTAGATAATCTCCATTAATCTTTATCCCCTTGTTTTCCCAGCTCAGTGACCGAAAAACACCCTCCAATGTGGCATTAAAGAGCTTCGGAGATATGGTGTCACCTTGTCTCACTCCCTTCAATTTTTATGTGTGTTGTATTTTCAAACAGCCTAATCTTTGCACTTGCATTTTCATAGATGTTATTAATAATATTAATGTATGCATCTTCAATATCGCAGGTTTTCAGATCCATTGTAACTGCTGATGGTTTCACCGAATCAAAGGCTTTTTCATAATCGATAAAAGCCATGCACAATGGAAGTTCATATTCCCTCGCTCTTTCAATTAGTTCTCTCAGCACATGGATATGATCTATTGTGCTGTAGCCACTCCTGAATCCAGCTTGTTCTCTCGGTTGAGCCATGTCCAGTGTTACCTTCAAGCGGTGTGAAAGAACTTTAGTGAAGATTTTATAAACTACTGATAGGAGGCTGATAGGTCTGTAGTTTCCGAGATCCTCAATGTCACCTTTCTTATGTAGCAGGATCATTGTAGCGGTGTTCCAATCCTCAGGAATCTTTCCTTCATTAAGGCATCGAGTGAAAATTTGGGCGAGTACTGTTCCGATTTCTCCACTTGCTTCTTGTATGATGTCTACAGTAATTCCATCTTCTCCTGGAGCTTTTCCCCGCTTCATGTTCTTGATTGCATGTGCAACTTCTGCTGGAAGGACTGGAGGAACTCTGGCACTGGTATCTTTCATGATGTCTGGAGTGCATGTATCATCCCCTTCATATAATTTGGAGTAGAAATCTTTCACGCTTGTCAAAATTTCGCCTCTATTTCTTGTTACAGAACCATCTTCTTTTCTCAGTGCCATAATCTGTTTTCTTCCTTTACTGAGATGTCCCTTTGCTATCTTTAGGCTTTGGTTGTTTTCAATTGCTTTCCTCACTAGTTCACAGTTGAATTTTCTTACGTCTTCAGTGATACTTTTTCGTACTGTCTTGCATAGCTCTATATATTCCACTTTGGAAGTCACATCTTCTTTAGTTGTCCTCATCTCTCTTCTTTTTGCATCAACATTTTCGTTTTTCCTGATAATTTACTTACATGCAACTTGTTCTTAGACCCAGCTAATTTTGTTGCTGTTTCCATAAGAGCTTTGGTTACTTTTCTGTTAACTTCAGAGATGTCCACTTCTTCCGATGTTAGGCCTTCTAAAGCAGAGAACCTGTTCTTCAGTTCCAACTTGAAGGTATTATGGTGTTTTTTAAGGTTGGTTATGTCAATAGATTTTGTTTGTCTTATGAGCTTGCCACGTTCAAGTTTAGTGTTGAGGTGCATCTTACATCTCACCAATCTATGGTCACTACCTGTGTTGAACTTGTTTAGCACACTGCAGTCTTCTATGACGAATTTCTTGTTACACATAATAAAATCAATTTCACTTGTCGTCCCATTTGGATGTCTCCATGTCCATTTCCTGTGTGGCTTTTTCTTGAAGAAGGAGTTCAAGATGAAAAACCTTCTGCCTTTGCAAACTCAACGAGAGTATTTCCACGCTGGTCCTGTTGCCGTGACCGAATTTACCTACTGAAGTTTCATTCTGTTGCCGCTGCCCTATTTTTGCATTGAAATCTCCCATAATTATTTTCAAATGCTGCTTACCTTTATTATTTAGATGACAAATTTCTTCATAAAATTCTTCAATTTCTTCTTCAGGATGACTTGTGGTGGGTGCATAAGTTTGAATAATCTGAGCCTGGTATCTTCTCGATAGTTGGATAACGAGTCGTGCAGCTCTGTCAGAGGGACTTTCAAATTCTACCACTTTATCCTTCAGTTTCTTGTTTATTATAAATCCAACACCACTAGTTCTGCCAGTATCTGTCCCACGATAGTAGAAGAGATGTCCACTTTTCAGTTCGATGAGATCTTCTTCTTTTCTCCTTACCTCACTTAGCCCCACGATGTCCCACTTGATCCTTTGTAGTTCTCTTCCAATTCAAGAAGCCTTGAATCAGAAGATAGGGAGCGTCCATTGTATGTTGCCAAGGTCAGCATCAGATGGCAGCCTAGTCCGGTCCTCCTGGGATTCTTAGCACCCTCTGCCTTCATGTCGCACTGGCCGCTGCCTTGGCCAGGTACATTCCAGCTGCCGGAGACTGAGGGCCAAGATTTAAGTTGTAGAGTCATTTTGGAGGGGTTTGGCCATAACTCACCACGCTGGCCAAGCGGGTTGGTGAGTGTGGGATAGAATTTCCTCTGATCCCGATGGTATAGTTATACCGCTATTGGCGGTCGTCAGAGCCCTTTTAGTGGGAACAGGATGCACCACGAGAAGGCGGGGTTGACATTTGTCAAGGAGAGGCTGTGATGTTACGCATCACCTGACCATACATCACCTGACCATACATGCGAGTATTAGTAAATTTGAGAAATGATTTTAAAAGAATTAAGAAAAAAGGTGTTGATTATAAGCTGTATATTAGTTTATGCAATTTCATGTTTGCTGACCCGGTGGAGTAGTGGTCTAAGCGATGGCTTCTGATCATTCGTCCGAGACGGGTACGGGTTCTAATCCCGTATGGCATGGATGTTGTTTTTCTCTTAAGACACTGGCTCTCTCCCTTCCCTGGAACCAACGGCCCTAAATTAAGGATGTACGACTGCTTGTAGCTCACTGAGTAGCTCACGGTGGTCGTTAAACCACCAATAAAAAAATTCCATGTTTTATATACAGCTTTAATTGTACAAATTGCCTTTAAAGCAGACAGCCATATTTCATAATTATATTTATATTTGTATTTATATAGAACTTTACACTGGTTTGTATTTTATGGAAACAAATTATATCAGCAGATACTGATACCTTGGTTTTATAGTATCATGTTACAGTCATATTTTTTTCACCTTCCAATCATAACGTTGTATAGGGTCGGTGAAGATGTGCGATTATCCGCATTTAATTAACAATGAGATTACAAATTAAGATTCCAAGCAAATTACTGAAATTGTAATATTATCCTTTGGGAATAGCTTCGATTTCGCAGTAGTAAAAACAAATATCAGCACGGTATACAAAGTCGTAAAGTGTTGTGCAGGTTTCTTTCGGATTATACTGATCTGTGTGGTAATCAAACGCCAAACTGTTCAACTGGTACCGTTCTGCATGGAGTATGGGGTTGTACATGCTATCGCAGTTTTTGAGACTTTCACTTAACATATCGTCAAAATCTTGCGCTTGTGCCATAAAATCAAGCATTAAATAGAGACCCGAAGCGAGGTGAATGTAACCAGTATGTGCATCCATTTCTTGTGTAAAACGATGACGTGTGCTCTAACGAATATTGTTTTGGTTGTTATTACCTGATCTGATTCCCTTGTTAACATAAAAGGAATTAAACGTTTGTGATTAAACGAACACAATTTATTATGAATTACAAAGCTAAACGGCTACCCATTTTCGGGAACGTATATACAAAATTGCTGCTATCATTTGGAATCATCTAGCGTAATACAGTTATAATTCCGAAAGGAAATCCTGAAAATGTGAATAAACTGTGCATCTGCTTATCAAATAGTTCAGAGGAATGTGAAGTGTGCCTAAGTAGTTTTAAATTGCAGGTCACAAATGAAGGATCTAAGGTTATAATTTTGGTATGTCAAATAACATTCTCGTAAACCGAGTTTCCGAATACCTTTCTTTCCCGTTTAAAGATGAATCCTAATCTTGGGTTCCAGATCTGAGGTGTTCTGTACGACGAGAATTGCAGCGACATCTAGCAATAGCTTTCGCAATCAAAGTAGACTTGCTCATCCCATTGAGAAGTAAAAGCTTCTAGGCTCAAAAGTTGACTGTACGGATTTTAAAAGTCTAAGGTATCCGTTCTCTTCGGGAAAAGGAATAGCGATGAAATTAAAAACATAAGGGATCTCACCGAGCAACTGCTCACCTACGAGTTCATAGTTATCTGCTTAAAAATTGCGAAAATTCTGGGAGTTATATGCGAAAGTTACAGGTTTTTCCCGCTAACATTCTTATAGGAATTGAATTTCTGGCTTCGAAAAAACAAGTCCAGTCTGCTCACTAAATTGATATATCGTAATAAGGTTAATACTACCGTACGTTTTGTATGATTCATAATAAGCATTGCCGGTTTCCAAACACTATATATTAATAATATTAAACAACGTTGTTTGGCAATCCATGTGCATTTTAGTATAAAATAATTCCATTTGACAATTCATAAATTGTAAAAAATTTAGGGGTGCAAAGTCAACAAAATTTGTATTGTGGGGTACGCAAGCAAAAAGGTTTGGATAACTCTGATTTATGTAAGTCAACTTGAGATTATCCTGCTTCCAATCTACCGATCGCTCTCCATCGTAAAGAGTACTATAGCTGATGAAACAGAACGTTCTTCTAGTAGCAATACAACTCAAGCTTCCCTTGTCGCATCGCACTCATAACAACGTTTATCGAGGTCGAGTTTCTGCAAAAAAATGCGTAAGGAGGCACTTGCAAATTGGCTACTTCTCGTACAGTAAGCCTAGTAAAAGGCGTGTGCAAAATCTCAATAGGCCCAGTATGCAAATTTAGTTCAAAAAATATTTAGTATTCAATAATCAATTTTTTAATAACATAACGCAAATCAATTTTTTAACATCTTTATATTATCTACATGTATTCTTGTACATAATTCAGATATAACGGCCAAATTATAAATGAAAACTACAACTGAAAATACAATTGTCTTTTCTAAAAACATACAAGGAGTGTTCAAATGAAAAGGTACGAAACGACACTGTGGGTATAAATGAAGACTTTATTCAAAGTATACACCATAGGCCGTAGCACAACAAAGATCCTATTGATTAACGAGCCGAAGGATTCCTTGTTCCCAGAATTCCTGTGGCCGTGACGAGACCCACTCCTGCACAGCGTCCTTGAGTTCGTCGTCCGAGTGGAAGTGCTTCCCTTTCAGATGTTTTTTCAGGGGACCGAACACATGGAAATCGCAGGGCGACATGTCCGGGCTGTAGGGCGGATGGTCAAGCTGCTCCCACTGGAACTTGGCCAGTTCCACGTGTGTGACCCTGGAGACGTGTGTACGCTTGTTATCATGGAGCAAAACCACACCCTCCGTGAGCAGCCCCGGTCTTTTGTTCTTGATGGACCATGCGTAGGCTTCGGAGTGTCTCACAGTACACATCGGAATTAATGGTTCGTCTGTGCTGGAGGAATTCAACAAGTAGTGGACCTTGGACGGCGCTCTTTATAAGAGCCTCTGCTCTCTCCTGCGCATGCGGGCTCCCGCGCATGCTCCGATCCACGCCGGCGACTCCAATCGCATCCCTAGATGTGTCGCTACGTTCTCCCATAGTGGCATAGGCAAATATGTTCACGGTTACGTTCTTATGACGTTTCGTACCTTTTCATTTGAACACCCCTAGTAGCTTTCACATAATACAGATATATTTTCAGGTATTTCAATCTACTGTATATGTAGTTTCAAAAATATTAAAATAATTTTAAAGGTAGATTTATAACTTCATGGAAATCTCGATATAAGTTTCGAATACACATTTAAGGAGATGGAGAATTTTTTCTCTCGTAATTTCACTTTTGTAACACCTAAATAGATTGTATGTATTTAAAAGAAACCTACAAGAAATAATTTGTTGCTGAAGGATACATTGGGAAAATCTCTGAACAGCGCAAATAGGAAACTTTAATTGACAGCCTTACTCTTCACCTCTTGTTCACATTTGTATTCCTGCTACACAACGGCGAGGAACAAGTTGCTTTACTCTGCCGCATGCATTTGGTGTTACATGCTGTTTTGGTATTTATGTATTGTCCATTCCATGATCCATCTTTCTCATTTGAATCTGTCACAGAAAAGTGTAATAAACTAATACCAAAGGCAGCGTATAATATCAAATAGATGCTGCACACGTACCCAGTCGTTCTCATGATGTAATAGGGTTGGATATCGGACCAAACCATTTTCCTTCAGTCATTCAATGTTCAGCTGAATGGAGTGGCAACGCTTTAAGTAGTTGTTCGACTTTGATGTTCATTTCCGACAAAATCAACAGAATTACGCAAATATTTTGCTGCAAAAATAGTTATCTTTGAACCCTAACGAACTCTGCCGCATTACGCAATCCCTGTAGCTTTGATAATATATGCATTGGAATCAATGTTTGATCAAATTACGCTGAGTAAATTATCATATGTTTCCTTAGCAGAGCGCATGAACCCTTGGCAACCTGGGTCTTCTCTGTTCACAGACAACTCTTTGACAGTCCGGAACAGAAGACCGTTTCATTCGCTTTTCAAAATTTATGTAAAATATTTCTTTGTTTCGGTGCTGTATCTTGATAGATCATGTTTCAAATGAAAGATTGACGTTGGCGTCAGTTATACTCCATAGCTGTGTTTTCCACCTTACCGCGATGATTACAACTAACAGAATAACCGAACAATGTTTCAACAGTAGAATACATTAAGCCACTGATTTCCAACAAACGGTATCCGGGAAAGCTTGCGCTAAGATACCATTTGCCGATTCACGTCAACAGAAATGCGAGGTATGAACACCATTTCAATTTTCTTGTGAAATATTTAAACTGAGTTATAGATACTGAAGTACTATCTAGACATCATCATCATTGTCAACCATTATCAAACCACTGCTGGACGAAGGTCTCCCCAAGTTTCTTCCATAACGGTCTGTCTTGTGCCAGTCTCCTCCATATTACTCCCCCAAACTTTCGAATTTCATCCATCCATCTCCCATGTTGTCTTCTTCTGGGTCTTTTCCTGTCTCTTGGATTTCAATCTAAAATTTCGGCTGTCCACCGATGGTCTGGCCTTCTGGCAGTATGTCCAGCCCATTGTAATTTCAGGAATTTTATTCTGATCATGATGTCTTCCACTCTTGTCATTTTTCGGATCCACGAGTTTCTCTTTTTGTCTCTCCTGGTTACACCAAACATCCACCTCTCCATGCACTTTGACTAGTCCACAGCCTTTGTATGTCTCTTTTAGTTAACGTCCACGTCTCTGCACCATACGTAAGCACTGGAAGGATGCATTTATCAAACACTTTTCTTTTAAGACATAATAGCATATTGCTCTTGAAAATTATGCTGTTTCTTCCAAAAGCTCTCCAGGCAAGTTTTGTACGCCGATTAACTTCTTCATCAATGTGAACCTCACTTGATATCTGCTGTCCAAGATAAACGTACGTGTCTGTTATTTCCAGCTTTTCTCCATCAATCGATAAATCTTCATTTCTTGTAAAAGCATTGTACATCGCTTTTGTCTTCTGAAAGTTCATTTTTAATCCCACTTCTTTACTCTTGTCAGCAAGTTCCTGGATCATACTGTGCAGCTCTAGTGGGTTAGGTGCAAAAATGACTACGTCATCAGCAAAACGAAGGTGGGTCAGATAACCTCCACTAATCTTTATCCCTTTGTTTTCCCAATTCAGTGATTGAAAGACATTTTCCAATGTCACATTAAAGAGCTTCGGAGATATGGTGTCATCTAGTCTCACTCCCTTTCCAAGTTTTATGTGTGTTGTATTTTCAAACAGCCGAATATTTGCACTTGCATTTTCAGAGATGTTACTAATAATATTAATGTATGCATCTTCAATACCGCAGGATTTCAGAGCCATTGTAACTGCTAATGGTTTCACCGAATCAAAGGCTTTTTCATAATCGATAAAAGCCATGCACAACGGAAGTTCATATTCCCTCGCTCTTTCCATTAGTTCTCTCAGTACGTGGATATGATCTATTGTGCTGTAGCCACTCCTGAATCCAGCTTGTTCTCTCGGTTGAGCCATGTCCAGTGTTACCTTCAAGCGGTATGAAAGAACTTTAGGGAAGATTTTATAAACCACTAATAGGAGGCTGATAGGTCTGTAGTTCCTGAGATACTAAATGTCACCTTTTGTATTTAGCGTTGTACCAATCCTCTTCGTTAAAGCATCGAATAAAAATTTAGATCCTCAATGTCACGTTTTGTATGTAGCGTTGCACCAATCTCCCTTCGTTAAAGCATCAAATAAAAATTTGGACGAGTACTCTTTCGATTTCTCCACTTTCTTCTTGTATGATGTCTACAGTAATTCCATCTTCTCCTTGAGCTTTTCCCCGCATCATGTTCTTGATTGCATGTGCAACTTCTGCTGGGAAGACTGGAAGAACTCTGGTACTGGTACCTTTCATGATGTCTGGAGTACATGTATCATCCCTTTCATACAATTTGGAGTAGACATCTTTCACTCTTGTCAAAATTTCGCCTCTATTTCTTGTTACAGAACCATCTTCTTTTCTCAGTGCCATAATCTGTTTTCTTCCCTTACTGAGATGTCCCTTTGCTATCTTTAGGCTTTGGTTGTTTCCAATTGCTTTCCTCACTAGTTCACAGTTGAATTTCCTTACGTCTTCAGTGATACTTTTTCGTATTGTCTTGCATAGCTCTATATATTACACTTTGGAAGTCGCATCTTTTTGAGTTGTCCTCATCTCACTTCTTTTTTGCATCAACATTTTGGTTTTTCCTAACAATTTGTTCACATGCAACTTGTTCTTAGACCCAGCTAATTTTGTTGCTGTTTCTATAAGAGCTTTGGTTACTTTTCTGTTAACTCCAGAAATATCCACTTTTCCGATGTTTGTCCTTCTGAAGCAGAGAATCTCTTCTTCAGTTCCAATTTGAAAGTATTATGGTGTTTTTTAAGGTTGGTTACATCAATACATTTTGTTTGTCTTATGACTTGCCACGTTAGAGTTTATCGTTGAGATGCATCTTACACCTCACCAATCTTTTTTTTTTTTTTTTGTTTAACTGTTACAATAGAACCATTGAGTAAATTAGTTTACAGAGTAACTTAAAGTTTGCAACAGTATCGGAAGCCTAAGAAAAGGCCTCTTTCAAGAGTCCTGACATAGCTCAGGCTTCCCAGTAATCATTTGATAACAGTCAAGTCAATTATATAATTATACAGTGTTAAATTCTCTGCATGCTCATATAACATTTTAAACTGAGAATCAATTTTCTTATAGTTGAAATATATATGATTTTAGTTTCTTCTTAAATAAATTGAAATTGTTAATATTGGTTAATTCGTTTAGCAGTGCATTCCAGTACATTGGACCACTATATGTAATATTTTGCTGTGCCATTTGTGTTCTTGGTGTAGGTATTTGTAAAGATACTTTTGATCTTGTGTGATATAGATGTAATATTGGTGCTATATTAATTATTTCAGTAAGATTGTAATTATCTGATTTTATACGTTTAAACATAATTTTTCCCGAGTTGAAGTTATACAATTGTTTAATATTTAATATTTTATATTTTTGTGGGTATACCTTAGAGTACCTAAAATTATTTATTTGTTTAATATTATCCTTGTTATTATTAATTTTGAGATCAATTAGTCTAATGTATTTGTTTTGTAGTATTTGAAGTTTTTTGAGGTTAGTATTCGTTGTCTGGCCCCAGGCCAAAAAGCAATAATTTAAATATGGATGAATCAAGGCATAAAATATTAACATTAAGATTTTAATTGTTAGGTTATTTATTACATTACTGACTATTCCTATATTTTTAGATATTTTTGTTAGTATTGTATCTATGTGTCTAATCCATTTTAAATCTTTGTAAAGTGTAATTCCTCAGTAAGTAAATTTATCTATTATTTGAATTATTGTTTTGTCAATTACCAATTTTTCAATTATTTGTAGAGGAGATAATTGCCATGTAAATATTACTGCTTTAGTCTTTTCTAAGTTTATTAGCATTTTATTTGCTGCCATCCAGTTAGAATATTTTTCGAGCAGTATATTTGCTTTATTGATCATTTCTTCGATATGATTGCCATGAATTAGAATAGTTGTATCATCTGCATATAAAATTATATTAGTTTCTTTATTTATATTGAAAATATCATTTATGTATATGTTAAATAGCAAAGGTCCAAGTATAGAACCCTGAGGAACTCCTGAGTTTAGCTTTTTTTGTAGAGATGAGTATTTCTCAATTTTTGTAAATTGAGGTCTATCTGTTAAGTAGTTTTTTAAGAAGTGTATATGAGGTGTCTCTTATCCCTATATGCATCAGCTTTTTTAATAGTATCTCGTGATTTAATGAATCAAATGCCTTTGTTATGCCTAAAAAAATAGCTAATGTTAAGCTATGATTTGCAAGATTCTGTTGTATGTTATTTTGAATTGTAAGTACTGCCATTTCTGTTGACTTATTTCGTTGAAATCCATATTGATACTGATTTAAAATTTAAAATTTGGTCAGATATTCTATTAATCTGGTATATATTAATTTTTCTAAAATATTTGCAAAAGTAGATAAGTTTGCAATTGGTCTACAGTTATTTATTATGTTTTCAGATCCTGATTTGTGTTTAAGAAAAATTTTAGTAATTTTTAATTTCTCTGGGAAAATTCCTGTTTTAATTATGAGATTATATATAAATAATAGAGGTTCAATAATAATTTCAGCTACATGTTTGATAACTTGTGGGTGAAATTTATCATAGCCTGGTCCAGTTATTGATTTCATATGGGTTAATTAGTTAGTAGTTCAGTTTTCGTTATTTCTATAATATATATTGAGTTAGTGTAAGTGGTATTTTGTAAATATGATTTAAAAGGATTATTATTTTTTTATTTTTTCATTTATAATTTTTGGGATTGAAATAAAATGTTCATTAAATAATGTAGCAATTTCGTTTTTGTTTGCTATTTGCTTAATATTTTGATTAATTAAAAAGTCTGGGCATGCCTTTTTGGAAGAGTTTCCCAGAAGAAAATCAAGGTGCTTCCAGGTTTTTCTGGGCTGATTTTGGAAAAAAATATCTATGTAATAGTTTTTTTGTTAATCTTATTGCAGAATTTAAATGATTTCTATATGTTTTAAAATGTTCAAAGTCTACTTGTAGTTTCGTTTTTAGAAATTTTGCATACAGTTTTTTTTTGTTTATACGATTTATTAAAGTGTTTGTTATCCATGGTTTTCTAATTTTTTTATTTTTTGTATTAGACAATACAATCACTGGAAATGCCTTTTCATAGAGTTTCTTAAATACTGAAATAAACAAGTCATATGCAATAACTGGAGAGTCTGTGGTATCCAACTCAACCCAATTTATCTGACTAAGATTATTTTTTAAATATTCTAAGTTTGAAGTATTAATTTTTCTAATTTGGGAATTTTTGTTAGTTTTATTAATTTTAGAGTGGTGAAAAGTATGTTTATATATAATAAATTTTGGAAGATGATCACTTAAATGATATTCCAAAACTCCAGAAGTTAATGTAGAAGTTTGTGAGTTTACTATACATAAATCCAATATGGTTTGAGAGGTTGCAGTAACACGCGTTGGGAATAAAATTGTATTTTTTAATCCAGCTGAGTGAAGAGTATGAAGAAATTTATTTGTAATTGGATTAACTTGAGAAATGTCAATGTTTAGGTCTCCTAAAATATTTTTTTCCTGCAAAGTTAACATAGTTAGCGAGATCACTCAGTATCTTTAAAAATACAGTTATTTCAGCATTTGGTGGTCGATAGCATGCATTGATGAAGTAAAATTGATTTTGGATTGTCAGTATTTCAATATTTTTATTGCTGATTGTAAATTCAGGTACTAAAGAGAAGTGTTCATTATCTTTGTGTATGTAAATTGCAACCCCTCCCCCTTTTAAAGAAGTTCTATTTAATTTAAAATTGTCATATCCATTAATTTGTAAATTATATTCCTCAGTTGAAAACCATGTTTCTGTTATACAGATAATATCTAATTTTACTCTAGTCTGTTGTATTAAAGTTTCAAGTAATGTAATTTTTTTTATTAAGGATCCTGCATTTATATGTATTAATTTTAGAGTTGAATGTTGTTCCTTTATTAGAATCTGATTAAATTTTTCTAAGGTATATGTTGGGGTTGAGTTAGTTGTTAGTGTATGGGTTAATCTGTTAAGATTGGGACAATCCTCTGTAATTAGTGTTAGTTAACACTCCCTCCAGAAATCCATTTCTAAATTCCCCTGTAAAGCTAACCCTGATCACCAAACCCACATTTTTATTCCAATCATCTCAAGCCAGTGAGGTCAACTCAAGGCCATGTTGAACCAAATCATTCTCAGTATAAGTTCTTTTTTTATTTCATCTTCTGTCACCTTTATATACAAACCACCATTCCAGATCCAAGCATATTTAATTCTGCCCTGGTGAACAAGAGTTCTTGCCTGCCAGAAGAGCCGCTTATAGCATGGAATTAAATTTTCGTTTAAGAAAATTCTAGTAGCTGGCAAACTTGAGTCCAAATCAGAGTTCAAGATGAATGTTTTTCTCTTTGACATCCATAGGTTTCTTACTGATCTAGACTTGAACTGACTAATAACAGTAGAGTCTTGTATTTTCCCATATCTCGACGGAAAAGGATGGGCCATGTCAATATCAGATTGTTGTTGGTCTTCTATTTTAAGTAGTTTTGCCAAAATATCTATATGTGAAATCAGGTCTGAATTATTGGCAATATTTGTAAGATCAAGCCCATTAATTTCAATATTTCTATTACAATGGTATTGATTAAGCTAGTTCAGTTCAACTTTCAGTGAATCAATCTCCTGTTTGGTAACTTGATTAGTTCTGGTGGCAATTTCTAGATTTTTTTGTAAGTCACTATTAGATTCTTCCAATAAGTTACATGTAAGGATGAGACCATGAGACCATCATATCTATTAATTAATACGTCAACTGTAGATTTTATGTCTCTAAGTTCTGCCTTAAGTTCAGGAACAGTGTCTAGTTTTGAAGTAACTTCCGTTAAGGCTAATTTCACTAAGTTCTCAAAATTATTATTCTCACCAGGGTGAGGTGTTCCAATTTGTTTTTTAGTAGTACTTTCAGAGGCCTGGTTCTTCCTTCCTGTCATTGTAAAAAAAAAGGGAAAAATTATATTCACTTTATAATCAATATCTCTTTGACAGAAATATACCCATGTAGAAGGCCAGGCGTCGAGTGAATAGAAAGTCCATAATATTCTCTACTGTCCATATTTAATAGTTAATCACCCTAGGTATCTTAATCTCAGAATTGAGATTCAACAATTCCAGAAACGACACAAATACCAAATAGTCAGCAAATAACACCAAACGTAAGGATTTCAGTTACAGTTCATGAACCAGAACCACAGGTGGCAGCACAAAACAAGTAAAATTAAGAAGGAATATGTGATAGTGAATAGTATTTACTCAGCGGTAAATTCTAAAGAACCAACTTCCTCGATACATATTTAAATTTCAAACACTCAAAAAGTACTCACGTTCCACAAGTACGTGCCCTTTCCAGTACTACTATCAGACACAATTACTCAAGCTCTCAAGGGCACAGAGCACTCAAGGACCTAGGTATATGAGCTAAACAAAACCCCTATTTCAGGTGTAGAACAATTACGATTACGCCGTGAGGCACAAGAAACCATCATTTAAAACCCTTTCGAATAATATTATCCTTTACGCTGTGATAGACAATTACGCCAAGAGCCCCACAAAAAACACAACTCACTGACTACGTAACTTGACTATGAATCTATGGTCACTACCTGTGTTGAACTTGTTTAGCACACTGCAGTCTTCTATGACAAATAATTTGTTACACATAATAAAATCAATTTCACTTGTCGTCCCATTTGGATGTCTCCATGTCCATTTCCTGTGTGGCTTTTTCTTGAAAAAGGAGTTCTAGATGAAAAATCATTTCTTCCTCTGCAAACTCTACGAGGGTATTTCCACGCTGGCTTCTGTTGCCGTGACCAAATTTACCTACTGAAGTTTCATCAAGTTTCATCCTGTTGCCGTTGCTCTGTTTTGGCATTGAAATCTCCCATAATTGCCTTCAAGTGCTGCTTACCTTTATTATTTAGATGACGAATTATTTCATAAAATTCATCAATTTCGTCTACAGGATGACTTGTGGTGTGTGCATAAATTTGAATACTCTGAGCCTTGTATCTTCTCCAGAGTTGGATAATGAGTTGTGCAGCTCTGTCAGAGGAAATTTCAACTTCTACAACTTTGTCCTTCAGTTTCTTGTTTATTATAAATCCAACACCACTAGTTCTGCCAGTATCTGTCCCACGATAGTAGAATAGATGTCCACTCTTCAGTTCAATGAGATCTTCTCCTTTTCTCCTTACCTCACTTAGCCCGACGATGTCCCACTTGATCCTTTGTAGTTTCTCTTCCAATTCAAGAAGCCTTGAATCAGAAGATAGGGAGCGTTCATTATAGGTAGGCAAGGGCAGCATCAGATGGCAGCCTAGTCCGGTCCTCCGGGGATTCTTAGCACCCTCTGCTTTCATGTCGCACTGGCCGCTGACTTGGCCAGGTACATTAAAGCTGCCGGAGACTGAGGGCCAAGATTTAAGTTGTGGAATCATTTTGGAGGGTTTGGCCATAACTCACCACGCTGGCCAAGCGTGTTGGTGAGTGTGGAATAGCATTTTCTCTAATCCCGATGGTATAGTTATACCGCTATTGGCGGTCGTTAAATCCCCTTTAGTGGGAACAGGATGCACCACGAGAAGGCGGGGTTGACATTTGTCGAGGGGAGGCTGTGATGTTGCGCATCACCTGATTTTACATTCCCTCTGCGACTATAAACTCCCGTAAGTGTTGTACAGTGAGTGTCAAGATATGAAAGAGAATTGGATGTGAGGAAGTAGCTCTCCACGTGAACAAGTCAAATGTTGAAATTCGTATGAGTAACTACGGCTCCTTTAACGGAATAGTTGTGGATTCGTGGTATTCTCAAAATGAACTGAATGAAATTAATCGTGGAAATATGCTCCAATAATAACAAATCTGGAGAGACGCTGCTGCTTCTAATCCAGAAACATTTGGAATGTTATTCCGACATACTGGCACGGCCCTCGGGTTTTCACCAAAATCTTAACATCATCCTAAATTAACTCAATCAGGGAATAAATCTTATGAACTATATATTGGAGTACTGATTGCGGCGGAGTATTTGTCTCTCTTCAAAACACTGCTCTAATTTATTGGCAGAAATCATTAGGCACTCCGCTGGCGGAGGACATTTTCATTTATTCTCCATTTAGAAATGTATCAGCCATCTTTCAGGAAATTTCACAAACTAGCAAAAGGGACTACTTATCGTCCACCAAATTTGAATCCTAAAAGACCGAACAGCAATATCTCAATCTATCGGCTCTAAAATTCCGAAAATTCTTGAAAATATTCTTAATGGGAAAAGATATGCTAGGAAAAAAAAACTTTTCAAATGCGTCTCACAGAAGTAGATAGCGATAAAATAGTTTTGACCTTTAGGGCCCATAGCTGGAAATCTGTGCATTATTTAAAGAGGATCATGATCCAAGTCTCTATTGTACCGAACGGCATGCAGTAAAAATGTTTTTTTCTAAATAAGGTTTTAGAAACGGAGATACAGTTGGACAAGAAAGTACGCAAACACCACCTAAGGGCAGAACTGGGAACTATAAAACTCGTCAATTACTAAAATAAAATGTTCCGGATGCTAAATGACATCCGATGTTGAAAATTGTTTTTAAATAAAACATTTAGAAGCAGGTTATTGAGGAAAACAGATTAAAACTTGGCGCTACAAACTTCAAAATTTGGCATTAATATGTGTAGAAAATATACTAATGAGTTTTAATATATTTTTCTACAAATACATCAGAAACAGAAACAAATGCTTACGCGTCCTTGTGTTCAAACCGTTCTTCACAAAAAATTTAGAAATTGTATGTGAAACATTTCCCATCAAGATCTCTTTACGATGAAGGAAGAATTTTTCAAATCGGAAATTTAAAAGCAGAGATATCGGGGAAATGCGGGTTATCTTTAAGCCACTAACAGAAATCTATTCATTACTTGAAAAAGAGCTGTGCCCAAAGTAGTGTTCGTTAAACATTTCATCGAATGGATGAAATAAATTTTCAGTGGGATTATTTAAAGCAGATATATGCAATGCAATTTACTTTGATTTCGATATCATCTACTTTTCCGCTCCCTAACGGCGTCGTTTGAGTTTGAGAAAGACACGATGGCAAGAATAATCATTCGCACCCGTCAAGTTTTCCAATACAAAAGTAATGTTTTAAATGGGATTATTAGTTGCCGAGTTATGGTTTCCACAGGAGGGAGGACGGACAAACCGATAACACAAGTACGAAAGTTTTTGCAATGGACGTGCTAAAATTTATGGGCAAAACGGATACATTATATTCTAGAAATAAGTATAAAGCAATGATTAAATAGTTTTCACTTTTTGGTTATTCGAAAGAATACATTGGTTTTTCAGGACATGGGTCGTTGCTTTTCGGAACAAACGATAGTTCGACGCAGATATACTTCCCCACATTAAAGAGAGACAGATGTACCAGCAGAGCTCGTGGATGGATTTATGGAAAAAAGCAAAGTTGTGAAGAAGGGCAGTGATTCCCAGTGTATTTCATATACAAAACTTGCAGTGGCCAAGTTAGACGAATCATTCCTTAGTTCAATAATTTGAATTAATTTCCATCGTGGAAATTCCGGAAACACAGCATCAACATTTCGTCGTCCTGATACTTAAATTTCAAAATTAAACTCTTGCCGGAAATACAATATATAGTTCTTCGCGATTTCCATTATTGCATAATAGCATTAAACATTTTCGATTCTTCCTTTTGGCGTTTGCAAAACGTAAAGCTCTTTCGCAGACGGAAGGGCCGTTCCTTCGTGGTGGTGACTTTCTCAACTGCGCTTTCCCACGGAAATTGCTTTAGCATGTATCGGTTAGTATTCCTAGTAATTTGGTTGCGTTTCCGCTACTAGATATTGCTATAGATTCTGGGAAATACAAATTATTAGGCTACATGTTGTATACGGAAGTTTGGGTCGACTTCATGAAACGTTCAACTTTTTTATTTCTCCATAAATATGTAAATATTAAATTAATACATAACGAAATATTCTTTTGCCAATGAATTTCATGGTTCCTTCCGGGGTAAATTAAAAGGAACCTTAACATTTTGCTGACACTGGCTTTCCTCTTACCCTGGAAAAAGTGAAATGGCAAGTGTTTCTAGCGCTCAGAGTTGCGCATGATGGTTGTTGAACACAAAGCAAAAATGAAAGGAAAGATATAGTTCTTATACCTATTGAAACATTATTTCAATAATTTCATTAAACAATAATGTATTCTCCCAATATTCAAACACCCTATGCACATACGTGTGTGATTAAAATAAATGAAGATTATTGCATATTCTTATGAGTAAAACCAATATGATGCATTCTGTGCGAGTTAGAAAGATAACTGGTGCGTAGTCCAATAAAAAAAACCCTTTGAAGATGCTATAGTCTAGAAGGAAATATCCTTATATTATGGTCCAAACGAACAAAGAGAAAGAATTATGTGTCAAATAAGTCTTGGTCTTCTTCTATTCGTTATTATACTGTTCAGATTCATTTAGCAGTTAAGAATTTTAAGGCAAGGAAATTGTTCTCAAACGTTTTTTTAAATTACGCGTTTTTAATTTGTTTGATGAAAAAATGTTTTTAGGTAATTACACTGAAAGTCGTTTTAGAGGAAACGTATGCTGTATTTCGCACTTTAAACCGGTTGCTTTACAGATTTGCGAATTTTTTTTATTTAAATCAACTTGAGAGATAAAATTGCTCATGATTATGATACTGCCGCATTGCTGCTTCCGTATAGATGAACTGATGGACATGCGTACCGTGTTAAAAGGCATAAGAGCAGATTCACAAACTTTAATGTATGCATTTATTGCTTACCAAAATATTTGCCATAAAAACAACAAAAGCAAAAATGTCTGCTTTTAACTCCAAAATAAACAGTTCCCAGCTTCATAACTCCAAGTTGGAAAATAATAATACTAAATGCTGCTGTGATACCTTTGAAGTTGGCTTCCAGAGTGCAGTGCTCTAGTGAGCAGCCCGGCCCTGGAGAGGTCGACATTACAGTAAAAGAAAGTTATCTTGAACGATCATCAAGCTGGATATCTGCTTAATACATTAACATGCAGATACACTTTACCCAAAATAGTTTTAATATCAATTTGTGACTACAATGTTTTGTAGTTTTTCCTGTAACGATTTTTATATCCCAGAAAATTTACGTCAAATTTGTCGCGTATTCTGGCCATACATTTTGCAACGCATTGTTTAAAATTCCTCATGCGAGGTCCAGAAATATGTGTTATATTTGAAACATATACGCGCATGTTCGGTAGAGAAGACAATCGAAGAGTCGTTGAAGATGAGATATCGGACTTAAGAGCGAAAATACCTGGGATTTACATTAAAGCTGGCTTATGGGCACGTATATTTTATGTAATTTTTAAATTAATATAGCACTATGATTCGTCTTTTACATACGTAATCTGTTTTAGATTCATAAGAGTTGCACTTCAATCACCTTTTTAATGTTGCCGCTCTGAAAATTACATGCATTCTTAATTTCTGCTAGATTCAATAACAGATACAGTATTTTATTTTAATAATTACAAATATATCATATTTGGTTTAACTTTATCTCTTCATTTCGTATAAAAGACGTAATGAAACGCCTTTAGCAACGCTACTGCTGTTATAAATATAGTGGAAGTACTCTTCCAGCTAGGTAATTGTTCTGAGTACTTAAAATTATTAGAGCCAAGCAAAATGGCTCCCGTATTGGGAAATAAAAGTCACATTTGGAAATGAAAGTTTCCCTGTTTCCGAACAGAATCTCTACTAGCGGAACGTATTCGTGTAAATCCGGATGCGTCGCAGTTTTTCGTTGATTTCTTACAAAGTTGTGAAATTCAAAGCGATTTTTTATATCCCGCTATAAATTAGAATAACTGTGTATTAAAAATTTCATGAACATTGCAGGCAAAAAGAGAACGTAATGAGTCAAGTGATATAAAATTTAAGCATAAATAATACGGAATAGCAAATATAACCCTAAAGAACTAAGGTATGTATCGAAATACACTGCTGTTTTCGAAGATCATACGAAAGTGAGAGGACTGTGATAGAGTTAAGTTTCTGTGTTTTAACTTCGTATTTTATGATTTCCTTATGTTTTTTTCAGATTTCAATGTCTTAAATTTAGTAAAAGTCAACGGACATTTAAAAATTTGTACACAAAATTGTAATAAATGTTTTCAGTGAAACGTCATCAATAATGGAACTACTAGTCTTTTGAGTTAAAGGGTGATTCAAGTAACCTCTTGATTTTGTTTTTTACTGAAGGATTCAGATAACTACATTTCTATAGCACATGCATCGAAGTGAAACTAAACTACTTACACCACTCACATGTAAATAATGTGCACAGAGTTTGCAGACAATAAGAACTGTATTGAGAAATACACCTCTTGTGATGAAAGAAACATATTCGAAACCTGTACGATTATATTTCCATTCAGAACCCTTTGTTATTCTTAGCCACCAGAGTGGAGAATTTGGTGTTCTTCGTTGCATGTTACTTTCTGTTGTGTGATAGGATATAACAGTGCTGTCCTAAATATTGACCTTCTACATAAAAGTGACAAAGATGCCGCTCTCTTTGCATTTATCAAGTGTACAACCGCGTTTTACCACTCAGTGCATTTATTTTATCCTGCCACGATTTATCGTATGGGTAAGTAGCATCTACAAGTGACTCGCCTTTACCTCTAGGTGTGATATCGGAAAAATTCCCCATCAATTGGGAAAAAATATTTGGAATGGAAGAAAATAAAATGTTTGTTCAACGAAAAAGATCGTTCATGAAGCCAGTAATGTGTTATCAATCCTTTCTCTCAATTATTCAGGGAACGCATTCGCAGTCGGAAAGTGGGTAAAATCCTAAACATTAAGATGCAAGTCGGTACGGTGGATTTAGTAACAAAAGACTAATGAAAAACATAATAAACTCGAGGAAGCACTAGCAATACGGATAGAACAAATAAATTCAATACTGGCCTTGCAGACAAACATATTGGTCAAAATATTGGCCGTTTGAAGAACCTCTGGAATTTTAAACTTCATAAAAAGCATTGGATAATTAAAAACAAATTCACAAAACAGCATTGCCTTTTTCAGCAAATGGAACGTGACGCAATTGCTGAAATTTCTGCGAATATAGTACAATAAACAAAAGAACATTAAGGGACATTATAGCAGAATATGGTCTGAGATACGTGTATACCATGTTCAGAGGGGCCCATTCTTTGCTATGTTCCCTTACAAGATATTTTCAAATAAAGATCAATCACGGTGCACAAAACAAGGAAGAAACTTACTGAGCCTCATCTTGCAAATGCAGATGGAACTGATAAAAAGACCTTCAACAGGAATGAAAATCTGAAAAATATATCGATTCTGAATTAATTTCCGACCTAAGATGTACGTTAAACATCGCTATGTTTGAAAAGAGTGGATGATAAAAATTGAGTATTACAACTTAGTACAAAATATCATTGCAGATACGAGATGCCGGAAGAGATGAGTGAGTTTTTCTCAATTTAGGTAATGCTCCGTGTCACAGAAATTATGAAAAAACAGGGTCAGCGTTCGGCTGAAATATGTATCACTCAACTCCCCAGGAAAACACCAGATGTTGGACGTGGGAATACTCGGAACATTCAAATTACCTGATCATCTTGTTCCTTCAAGCGAGGAATACCGTGGAAAACATAGAAAAACAGGCAGATATTCCCCTGACCTTTACCAGATGCAATTCATTTAGTGAAGAACTTGCAGTTATCAGTGAGTTATGGTAAGTGGCAGTAGCATATAGGCTTGATGTTGCATAATACAATTGTAAACAAAATCCTGCTCATGATACAATGTAGCAATTAGACAGTATCCAAAAGGAAATAAGCATATATTCTTTCCAGAATACAGCTGAAATACATTTGCAAATCAAGGATGAGAAGTCTACCATTGAAGAGATCGATAATTATGACATATTAACTTTTTCTTTCCGACGTATGATGGTGAACCACTCAATATATTGAATAAGGATTTTTATGAAAAGCTCGGCGAAATGAAAACTGTTTTCGAAAAAGAAGCATTTCAGAGAAAGATGAAATCAAGCCCCTGCATTGACGAATAGGAGACCAACGTAAAGGGCATCAAGAATACTATTGCTAACGGGGATGATGACCCTGAAGGAAAATATGATGCGAAAGAGAAGCAGAGAAAAATTGACAGCTAGTTTGGATGCCAATAGAGCTTTTAAATAACTCAACTATTGTTTGTATAGAATACTAATCCAACTTTTGAATGCGTTCACGAAAACTTACTTAAGCATTCTGCGTAAGATTTATTTTATATAATACTTCTCACTAATAATTGACTTTTAAATTGCTACTAGCATTTACCATTAGGGCCAACAACTGTAGAGACATGAAATATGCTTCCCCGTCGATAAATTGCTAATAATATTCAGCACTTTGTTGTTTTTCCAAATTTTTGTTCAAAGAGGAAATAAATTTGAAACTTCATATCCACAAAACCCCCAAGAAATTCATTGATTTTAGGAAAAATATAAGAAAATCGCCTTCCATCCGTTCGATACAAAGATTAACAATTGTTAAGGTACGTAGGTCCTTCCCTCACTTAATGTTTCCCTAATGAATGTCGTCATTTTTCCTCACCCTCGCTTACGTCTAATAAAAACACAACAACTATGAAACAATCATGAAATAAATACGGGATTACGCCATATAATACAAATTTTGAAGATGACAATCCGATTTTTGGCGTAAATGTGACAAGGATGGTAAGTCAGATAATATGCGAAAACTTGAAAATTTTCATCGTCCTGTCCCGCTCCAGGACGATGAAAATTTTCAAGTTTTCGCATATTATCTGACTTACCATCCTTGTCACATTTACGCCAAAAATCGGATTGTCATCTTCAAAATTTGTATTATATGGCGTAATCCCGTATTTCTTTTCATGATTTATCTGCTTCTCCGGGCAATCACGGGATAGGATTGTTAACCTCCAGATTCGCTAAACATGAATGCCGGTTGCTTCGACTAGCGAATCCTGTGATGGTTAAATTCAAATTGATCGGAAACTTGAAACTTGGTCGTTCTAGGTGGTGTAGTGGTTAGCATACCTAGGCGTTTTCTGGGAGACGCGGGTTCGTGTCCCGCTCCAGGACGATGAAAATTTTCAAGTTTTCGCATATTATCTGACTTACCATCCTTGTCACATTTACGCCAAAAATCGGATTGTCATCTTCAAAATTTGAACTATGAAACAATTTTGGGAGTTTAAACAGATTCCTCTGTGTATCTCCTTTTGGAAAAAACCTGCTGTAAAAAAAACGCACAATATGACATTCACTGCTGTAGAAATTGTGAATAATATGCTTTTTATATAATGCACAGTCATCCAACTCCAGCGCATATGGATACATCCTTTTAATTTCTCTTTTGTGATAATGAATGTCAGGTACAAATATTTATTACTCTTGCCTTTAGCCTTTGAAATAAAGGGTAATTTTTGCATATTGGCTCATTTAACTTTCTGATTCATCCGCATGTGTTGCCACACAGTCACGCTTCAAAGTTAACATCTGATTTTCAAAATTTCTGCTGAACTCGTTCTTACAAAAGCCTCTCCTTCGTGAAGCACATTCTCTTTTACAAAATATGGACATCTTTTCAAATAGGGCAAATAATTTTATTATACGTTTTTACATATAATCACTTCTGTTTCAAATAAAAAATATCCTCTTTCTTAGAATCATTCCACTGTTATGAAGACCTGCGAAACAATTTGAAAATATTCGTATATCACCTTCGTGTGACCAGTGTGCGTTAGTAGATATTTGTATTTCGAGTTGTTTCATATATCCTATAAATGTGATCCTTATTTTATTTATGTAACCGATTTCATTCATCCTAAAACAAACCAGTTTCGTAAATAATGCACAATGTTCCCGATAGGGCCGTAAGTGCATTACTTACTACTGAATGGGTTACCACTGAATATAATTCTTTATCCTGAATATTGTTTTTTTTAAATCTACTCGAAAACTATATATTTTTTTTTGTAGGAAATGATACAAAGAATGCGGTTTTGAAACTTATTCAGTGCCTGCTTCACGAAGTAGGCACTGAATAAGTTTGCTTTTTCTTTGCTTGCTTTTTATTTACCGACATGCAATCTATGAAAATATTTAGAAAAAGATTCGAAATATAATATATAGTTATAATAATCAAAATTTTAAATTCGGAATACCATACACAGTGATTGAGCGTGAGTTTCGAACTCCAGTGAAAAATTTGCTTGAGTTTGCGCCTGGCGTCAAAACGTATCATGTATTCTGACATTATTTTAGGGCACCTTTCTTTTTGATGGCTGGGGCATAATATCGTTAAACATCATTTAGGATACGCTATGTTGTATAATGGTTATTAAAGCTCCATATGATGTTTTCTTTTAACGATGCATTCCGCTAGCCCCGTAACTGTTTGATGCGTTGGTGCAATGAGGCAAGTTTCTTCAAGCTGATTGTGACTTTGAAGGACCCTACTTTAAGCTTTTCCGTGCATTCCGACATTTTTAATGCTTTCTTCTTTACTCATCATTTCTTTTCAGCTGGACTATTGGGAGTTCAATTGCTTTGCAAAGAGCAGCACAATAAGCGTAAGTAACCCAAGGCAAAAGCAATGACAGTGAAATTAAAGGATTAACTTACTTCGCAAAGAGCAACACTTGAAGCGTGACACTTCAACAAATAAGACATAAAAAACAAAATTAAAATATTGCACTCATTTAAGTCAATAAAATAAATAATTAATTTAATAATTTAACAATAAACTTCATTCATGGTATAAACAAAAAACAAAACTAAATTAATTATTCAGTTCGCAGTGTAATCCCAGACACACTTTATTATTAGGGTAAAACGCTGCGCCTGGCTTATCAAGCAAAATAAAACAGCAGTTAAACAATTTTAAGTAGCTCACAGCTTTCCTTCGACTTCGCATTCTAACATTTGGCAATGTATGCCTCAAAGTTTTAATTGCTTTTGATTACTACTTTCCAGTGTGAACTTTTGTTAAAATTTATCCTTTAAAGGCGGTTGGACGTTCGGAGTCACGTCTTTTTCTCGTCTTCCACACACCCGGTTGGGTTTGCAAGCTGGCGACTGAATCTTTTGTGTCTTACTATGTTATGTACGATACAGCACAAATCACATAATGACTAGAGGTCATAGAAATGATAAACAATGTTTCTCATTACAAAAGAAAGCGTTTTTCCCGAAGTGTCGTCATACCTGAACCCTTTTTCTTCGATAAACTGACAATTCCATCTCGTAAGACATTAACTGGAGAATAGATAATTTTGTGTGTCTTTGGTTAAATATTTAAGGTTCCGTCTTGAGAAATTGGAGTGGCACATTTTATGAACAAAAATCTGTCACTGTATTTTTCTCTTAGGGTGCAAGTATCAGAATATTTCAGGAAAAACAGTTTTAAACAGTCTACAAATGCCTGAGATTCTATTGCGCAAATTACGTGGGATAGAAGGCTTTAAAAGTGCTTTCTTGCCTATTTTCCACAAATTAATTTGTTAGATATGCTTTCCAAGTTGCAAGTTTAAATTTCTCAGGTATTGATACTCTAGATATAATTTTCTATACAGCTCAAATATTGTTTGGCTTACGTTAGTCAACTATTAATAGGTGATGAGAAAATTGTCACCCCGTATACTTTAGAATGAAAAAAAGACTACTCTCTTTAATATTTGGAGTCAGGCAACATTGTTGTTCCTGTTTCGCTGGAAACATTTATTGGCTGTTTCAGAGACCAAACCAAATAATGTCGTTGGGAAATTGGAAATGACACAGCAGTGTTTACAAGGTCATTAAAACCTCTGTTGGGAACACATGTACAGAGGATGTTTACACATTTCGGAAAGATTTTCCACCATTAGAATTAAGGTTCAAAATAACATTATTTCTTTGTTGAATGTTCTGCCTGACAGAACTTTCTCTAGACGATAAACCTACATCTAGATTTCCAAGGCAAGAACACATTTCTTTAAAATGTTAGTGATACTTTGTTCCAGTCCTTTTCTACTGCTTTCCATAGTCCAATCATAGTTATAGTTCTGCCTTTAGAAAACGTTCTTTTTCGCAGTCCGATGGCACAATAGCCCAATGGTGACACATTAGATGACTTCGAAGTAAGATGTGTAAAGTGATGACTTCGAAGTAAGATGTGTAAGAGTGGTAGATGTGTAAGTATGACTGGTAGCCTAATCTTGATTCTGTTCTACTCCATGAAGACTCTGGGGACAAAGCAGTGCTATTTCCTCTTCGAATATAGGAGTTAAAACATTATTTTGGTAATAAGGAAACTGGTTTTAACATTCTTTTCATTTTTTCTTAAATTTAATTTCCGTTATACCAGAAATCAGCGATATAATCATTATTTCTTTACTGAAGCGTCCATTGGGTTCTTGGAATCCAATTTGTGATACATTTTGTCCCCTTTTGCGATTGTAATTCGACATTTTTTCGTTACAGGTGTTCAGATAGACTGATGGCTCATCAATAGTCGGAGTAAATTTTGATCTGTCTCTGGCTGAATTATTTTCATAGAGAAGTGCACACCATGTTCTGCATTTAGCAGGGAGCCTTGGCAACAGATAATAAACAATACATCTTTTTTTTTCAGACTCAATTTTTTTTCTTGTTTACAGTTCATACAGATATTTTTAACGACTTTGGGATTACTCTTTTTGATCGGTATATTTTCTTTTAAGGCAAGAGAAGTCGGAAAAGTACGTACCTGCTTGTCTTCGTTTGGAATTATTGTTACTGTGAAAAACAAGGAGTGAAAGTTTTTGCCTCTATTATTAACAAAATACTGCATATTTTGCATTTATAAATGCTAATTTAAAGACTTTAACCGTGTTTTTTTACTACAGAAGTTGAATATTTCTCTTCGTAAAGAGCAAAAACACAACCTCCAATCCGCAATTTGTTTGCGTGCGACTTTGACATAAAATAGAAATCCAAATTTCCTCTTTCATTTGTGCGGTGTATATTTACGTAGATGGCAGGAACAGCGCTTCGTAGTTTCTTTCAGATTACTAAGATTTTGTAAGTGTTAAGATATCCGTTATTCAAGTGAACCATAATTGTTTCAAGTAATTTTATTTATTAGCACTGAATTTTTATTTCATTTCCCAGCAAAAATATTTTTAAGCTCAAATATTTCTTAGCAATTTTTTATCGGTATTTGAGCCTTAATATTTCTTGCAAGTATTTGCTCAAGCTTATGACCATTCGTCCGTGAAGAGTCCGGGTTCAAATCCCGTTGAGGCAGGGATGTTTTGTTTGTCTTACTCTTTCCACGGGTTCCAGGGATGGGATATCTCCCTTCCCTGCAAGAAGTGACCATAAATTAGGGACGAGCGATTGCTTATAGCCCATTGATTTGCTCACGGTGGTCGTTAAACATTCAATAAAAATATATGCATACACTAGCGGAAAGTGAAAAAAGAACACCGAGAAGGAGACGTCTGATACCAACGACATTTATACAGCATAATAACAGAATACAGAGGATAATGTGATTAAAAATATGGTAAAATACAGCTTTATTTACTGGTAAACTGAAAGATAACATTTCCATGTAATATGGTTAGTACGAGGTTGAACCGCCATGAACTGCGTCACATTGTGCAATTCTGGCATGGAGTCAGTCGTACAGATGTCAGATGTAAGTTTGGGGTATTGAGGTCCTAGCATCCTCTACCTGGACGCGTAAATCGGGTAATGTCGTGGCTGGCCGCGGAGACCGGATAAGTCGTTGTCCCATAAAATCCCACACGTGCTCAATGGGGGACAAATCCGGCGAAAGTGCAGGACATGGAACTTGTCTCACACCCTGAAGCGCATGTTGCGTTGCACGTGCCGTATGTGGGCGTGCGTTATCTTGCTGGAAAACACCACGATGGACTGACCTTACAAATGACACAACAACGGGATGAATGATGTTTTTGATGTAGGAGGTGCTGTTTAACGTACCCGGTACAAACACTAGTTGTGTACGGGAGTGATAGCTGATGGCTCTCCATACCAGAAGACCAGGTGTAGGCCCTGTGTGTCGCTGGCGGATGCAAGAAGGGTGAAGACGCTATCCTGTGCGTCTGCGAACACGCATACGGCCATCGGAGGCTCCCAAGCAGAATCTGCTTTCATTGCTGAACACGACAGATCGCCATTGCGTTCTACAGTGCAGGCCATTGCGTTCTCCAATGCAGGCCATTGCGTTCTCCAGTGCAGGCCATTTCGTTCTCCGTTGGCGACACCACTGCAGCCGTTCCTGACGATGGCTGAAGTCAGAAGTACACATGCCAGAGGCACACGTGCACGTAGTCCTGGATGCAGTAGACGGTTGCGTATTGTTCGCACAGTCACCTCAGATGCAACGAAAGCTCGGAGTTGCGTCGCAGTGGATGTTCTGCTTAAAAACGCCGCTCTTCTTATGAGTCGATCGGTCCACTCATCAGTCCGTCTGGGACTCCCGGTTCCACGTCTTCTCGTGTGGCAATGTTCCCCGGACCATCTACGCCACCTTCGTACCACCACCGATACTTCCCGTCCAATACGCTCCGCACTACGACAATACGACCACCCGGCCTGGCGGAGTCCAACTAGACACCTGTCTCAAAGTCCGATAACTGCAACAATCGTACACGTCTTCCATGTCCAGGCATTCCAGCTTCTTCAGGGTCTTCGCACGTGTCCGTACACCAACGACTGATTACATTCACCTTGCCGTACTCCTTAAATACCACCGACGATAATTTGCATATTTTGCCGTGCTGTGGCGTAAGCGCTCACCGGGTGGTCCCGAAATTAACATCACACCTACGTAAACTTGACCCCATTAACATATGTAAATTTCATGCTCGTCCGCCAATTCCTTCTTGGTGTTCTTTTTTCACTTTCCGCCAGTGTTTATTTCCTGAAAGGTTTACTTCTTGTTCCTGCTTAACATGTATTTCAATCGAAATATTTCGTAAAGCACAACAATCCTTATTTTCTCCGTAAGTAATCTGTCATTAATTACTGTTTTTTGTCCGCTTATGAAATAATTATTTACTGATTTAAAGTGAAATCAAAGAAAATATCTATGACTCTCAGTTTAATATCTGCAAAGTGAATTACTTATATACTAGTATATGTTTACTTAAATGTTCAGTGTAGACGTTTATGAATTTTATCATCAAAGCCTGTAGGCAGGCCCTATTTTAATTTGGAGATTTAAGTGATGCTAATTTAGATTTTAGAGCATAACTGCGGTTGTGTAAATCATTTCATTTTACCACTTTTATGTTTTGTAAGACAGTTTAACCTCTAAGTGTCGACGTGGGGCAATATTATACTTGTAAAATGAACGGTTTTGAAAAAATACGCTCAACTTCATTGAAATTAAATATATAACACGTACGTTACTGAATTTTCTTATAAATATGTATACTTTAAATCTCATATGATTTTAATAAGAAAAATCCCTATCTTACACCCATATTATAACTTTTGGGATAGAAATGACCCAACGTCGCTTATAACGTGGTGCTCTTTGAACAATGCTGGAAATCGGTTCAAACAATGCGCGTGTTATATACTGTAAGAAAGCAACGTTATTTTGAAAACCCCGATCGTGAATACTCAAGAAACGCTTATAGAGTAGAAAATCTGTTTATGTTTGCGGTGTAATACACTCTAATGTTTATTTTAAGTTTTGTGTGTAATTGTATATCTGCCATTGCTTAAAAAAATCCTCCCACTGAAGAGCGAAAGCTTGGCGAAATATTTTTGCTATTATACCACAAAAATAAACGGATTACACCACAAAAATAAACGGATTACACCACAAAAATAAATGGATTACACCACAAAAATAAATTCAAGATTTAATTTTATAAAAGAACTTGTTGAAAAACTCAGTAAAACGATGAAATGAAAACAAGAGAGTAAGGCGTGACTTGCATTGTACTACTTAACGTAATTTAGGAAAAATCTAACACGGAGAGCCTCACTCATCAAGTTAGGGATTTTTTTATGAAGATGTTCCCCTTATGCCCAAGAAGTTAAGACAGAAAAACTTTCAAAACCTGTTATTTCTGCTAAAACCCTAGTGCGTGCAGACTGTTCGCAAACCGTATGTGTGGACTGAGAGTAAAATAACCAAGGACACAGTGCCAGTTTTTTATTTTAAATGACATATTGTCTTGACAAGCAGATAAAATGTATTTAAAAAGTAAGGAAATGTACACCAATTACACTTAAAATAGTATTAGTAATCCAAATTTCTTGGCGTTGAAAATAAGTAAAATTTTCCAAGCTTTCGTACATCAAGCAGATGAACAGCTAGCTGCAAACTGGATAATGAAATACAGCTAACTACAAACTGTGTAAAGAAATACAGCTAACTGCAAACTGGATAATGAAACACAGCTAACTGCAAACTGGATAATGAAACACTTCAACAATTTGAACATGGTGACTGGACTAGACAATGAATGAATAAGCGCAAATGTGATCAGACTTTCGAAGAAACGTGGTCACGTTGGTTGGGCGTGCACTTATTTGTTAGAAAACACCATTGACTTGAAATTTTATAACTCCAACTCCGTCAAATTTCAAGTCAAACTTTTTACCACAGTACGGCGTGCCCATCCAACGTGACATTGTTTATTCGAATGTCTGATCATATTTTCGCCTATTCATTTATTGTCTGGTCCAGTTACCACGTTTAAATTGTTGAGGTGTTTCGTTCTCCAGTTTGCAGTAAGCTGTCTACTTTCCCTGAAAAAGCCATCTGGTTAACGTGCGAAAGCTTGGACACTTCAATTTACCTTGTACGCCAAGTAATTCTGATCACTAGTACTATTTTAAGGTAAAACCTAAGTAAGAAATATTTCTGCAACATTACATTTTACATTTTATTGATAAATATATATTTGTGTTCATTTTTACAGTTTTAATGTAAAATATTGGTTTTTAAGTATCACAGATAATTTTATTTATTCTTAAAAAAATTATTCAATTCCTGCTGTTATTGATTTTCTTGAAAGCAGAATATGTGAAATTGCCATAATAAAATTTCAAGTGATTCACATCATAAATTATTCTTTCTTAAAATGTTAGAATCTTGTTTACCTCACGTCGCTCATAACGTTAGTATTTTTCACGTTGTCCGTTACAGAATTAAAATCCTCACTGCACGCCGAGATAAAAATTGCAAATTTAAAGCCGTTACTTCCAGAGAAACGGGAGATCCATGACAACGGAAACAAGAAAGATGACACCGAATTTTCGGGTGCAATAAACACGTCTTTTGAATCCGTTCAGACGCCAATTGAATTTATCAAAGCTATTCAAAGTCAATGCAACCGGTATGGAAAGCAATAATAACTAACGGAAGAAAGAAGTTTTTCAATAGGGTTTTTAATCCCTCAGATATTGCTGTAAACGGCATCGTGAGCTACGCCCTCTGGTTGGAGACCTGTGCATTAAGAAAAAACATGAATTTTTATGACAAACATTTCTCACCGGAAAAGCTCTCCAACACAGAAATAATATTTCAAATCGGCCTCTTAGAAACAGAGATATTGACAAAAATAAGATGGACTTTACGTCCCGTGGGGAAAAACCATGCATTATTTTAGGAAGAAAGTATTCTCAAAAGGTTTTACCATATGTGCGGTATCGGTCCACGAAAAAAAACATTAGTCGAGTTTTCAGGAGCCCAGATTTTTCTACAAATACTTCGAAAGCAGAAATTAACATTTATGACCCCTGGTGGCCAAACCATTCTTTACAAAACATTAGAAATTATGTAAAAAATGTTTTTAATCAGATCTTGTATGAGAAACAGGAAGAATTTTTCAAATCGGAGTTTTAGAAGCAGAAATAACGCAGAAAACGCACTTTACCTTTGCGCCCCCTAGCGGAAAGTCTATGATTTACTAGAAAATTTTGAGTTCATAGGGAAAAATTTCACATCGGAAACACTATCCAACAAAGAAGGAATTTTTCAAATCGGACTCCTAGAAGTAGAGATATTGACAAAAATAAGATATACATCTACGCCCTGTGGCGTAGACCCCATGCAATATTTTAAGAATAAAATGTTCCTAAAAGGTTTGTCGACATGAGTAGTACCGGTGAACAAACGACTTTTATTTTAATTGAGATTTTAGAAGCTCATATTTTGAGGCAATACATCACAAGCGGAAATTAAGACTTAAGCCACCTGGTGGCCGAACCATTTTTTACAAAAATTTGAAATTATGTGCAAAGGATTTCCCATCAGGATCTGTATCCGGTGCAGAAAGATTTTTTCAAATCGGAGATTTAGAAGCACAGATATAGGTGGGAGCAATTTACCTTTACGCCCCCTAGCTAAAAGTCTATGAATTACTTGAAAATTTTGAAATTATATGAAAAACACGTCACACTGACGACACTATCTAACAAAGAAGGATTTTTTCAATCGGACTCCTAGAAGTACAGATATTGACAAAAATAAGATATACTTCAACGCCCCCTGGCGTGGAAATCATGCATTATTTTAAAAAGACTATTTCCAAAGGGTTTGTCGACATGAGTACTATCGGTCTATAAACGACGTTTTTTTTCAATCGAGAATTTAGAAGCTCATATTTTGCTGCAAATACATCAGAAAATAATTTAAGATTTACGAGCCCTGACGGCCAAACTGTTTTTTTACAAATATTAGAAGTAATGTGCAAACGATTTCCCACTAGTAGCTGTATCCGGTGTAGAAAGAATTTTTCAAATCGGAGATTTAGAAGCAGAGATATAGGAGGAAACGCAAGTTACCTCTACGCCCCCTAGCGTAAAGTATGTAAAGTACTTGAAAACTTTGAAATTATATGAAAAAAAGATGACAAACTGAAAACATTATCCAAGAAAGAAGATTGTTTTTTAAATCGTACTCCCAGAAGAAGAGATATTGACAAAAAAGATATACATCTACGCCCCTGACGGAGAAACTGCGGAATATTTTAACAAGACAATATTCCAAAAAGGTTTATTTATGTGAGTGGCATCAGTCCACGAAATAATTTTTTCAATCGATATTTTAGAAGCTCAGATTTTATGGCAAATACATCAGAAGCAAAAATTAACTCTTATGCTTCTTGGTTGCCAAAGTATTCTTTACCAAAAATTTGAAATTATATGCAAAAGATTTTCTATCAAGTGGTGTTTACGCTGAAGAAAACATTTTTCAAATAGGAGTTTTAGAAGAAGAATTATCGGGAAAAATGTAGTTTACCTTTACGCCCCCTAGCGGGAGATCTATGTGTAATTTGATAAAGTAACTTTATCTAAAATACTCTTCGACATAAATGAAAGCGAAAGATAAAATAATTTTTTCTATCGGATGTTTAGAAGCAAATATGTGAAATAAAACGTATTTTTGAAGTCGACATCATCTGCCTTTACGCCCTCTAGCGGCGAAATTGTACATTGTAAAAAAATGTAATAAAGGATCATCAGTCGCATATTTCAAGCTTGCCAAGGCAAAATAAAAAGTTCAAATCGGACTAATAGTTGCAGAGATATCGTGGGTACAGACGGACAGATGGACAAACCGGTAACATAAGCACGATCTTTTTTTACAAAAGACGTGCTAAACACAGGGTATCATTGGTTTTCCTTTGTACTGGACACATCATGTAGTACGAATTTCGAGAAGTTCAACCATACACTTTGAATTAGCCGGATCGGACTTTCTAGAGACTAACTTAATATATTTTTGTTTGCTTGTAAATTATTGTCTGCGTGCTGTGGTAAGTACTACAACTAAAGCTTTATTTAACGAGCTTCAAAAACTAATTTTTGCACTTTAGCAACTGCTTTTGGCTGCTCAAAACTATCCTAGGAACGTTTTCTGTTTGAAGTACTCGTAAGTACATCTGTTTTGTAAGCCTCAAATTAAGAAAACATCAGGCATTGAGTGTTAAGTGGGATGTCTCCTCGTGTATTTTTCATTGATATTCGGGAACCAGTATTTTTCCTTCCCTTTGTGAGATTTAACGTCCCTTATTTGCAGGTAGTGGTTCCAGGTCAGGCAATCATCCAGTGCAGCCAGATAAGCACACCACACATGCATCATTCGGTGCTTAAGCCCAAGTCCACTGTGACGGTTCCTTGGAGAATTGCATATCCTGGTGCCCCGATAAATTTTCTACTTTATTGGATAAAAATTATATGAATCGCGTGAAACTTTTCGAAATCACACACACCAGCACTTGTTTTTCGGGTTTAACATATGAAAGGTGGGAATGATTTTAAGGCAAATGGAAGGCATGCTCATGAAGCAGTCTAAACTATATCACTACTGAAATTCGGCTATAGATTGCAGAAATCGTTCTTTAGTGTCAGAATGTTCAAGGCAGAGGAAAACATTAACAAGACCCTATCCGAAACATTTTCTAGTCCAATTTCGGATATGAGTAAGGCACTTGCAGAGTAAGTTACGTATTGTTTGCTTGAAAAACGAATGACGCGTGTTGTTAACTCCGTCAATTTCACTGTATTAATGTTTTAAAATATGTTTTGAACAACAAGGAAATGTTTCTTAACATATTTAAGACCAAAAAAGATAAGCAGTAAGCAAGTTATAAAAAAAAATAATTTTTAAGTTAAGAAAACAGACTTTTTGGCAATGCCCTTTCCACTGAAGCATGCTCCCTTGAGGAGTTAACTCCACTGTGAAGATTATAATCTGCATAACTCTTTAAACAGACAACATGGGTATATTGTTTTACGAAGCTGATATATCTGAAGGGGGAATGAGGAAGAGTAATCAGAAATCAAGCAATATTTATGCAGTAACGGATAAGCACACCTTCACCAGGAAAAGCGTAGTCATACGGTGATGCATTGAGTCTTTTAAATCATGAAAGTGCTGCTCAGGTATGCCCACCGATGGTTGCAGTAACGCTACCGGAATTCCGTCCATTCCTGGATGATTTTTTCAAAGTTAGAACGGAACTTTCCTCAACATCTCAGAAATTCTAACAGGGTACATCGGCGGTGAAGGTGGATGCCGTTGCAGGGTTGACACTTCAGCGGAATGCTATTCAAACCATGTCCTAGTTACCATGCTTTTGGTGCAAAACCGCATTATTCTACTGGAAGAACCCTTTGCCTTATTTTTGCATGATGACTATGCCCATAGTTTGCGTGCACATTTAACGAGGCCAGCTCAGAAGTGCCTCTGGACGTACCAGAGGTCCTTAGGTGTGCCGGTTGAATCTAGTACTGTTAGTAATAGAGCTTCAACCAGTCCGAAAATTTTCCCGTAGACCCTTACCGTCTCACGTGCACTAATTTCTGGTAACGGAACTTATTATACCAGATGACTCGTAAAGTCATCGATCTGGTGCAATGCTCTTCCACTCAGCTCAGGCGTACAATCTGGTTTTTGGCGTTACCAATGGGACTTTAGTGGGTCTGACCCTCCCATGCAATATTGAGTCTCATCGCTTGTTGGTCTTGGAGTAGGCGTTTTTCGTACCGCTCTCTTTGAATTCGGCGGCGATTTGTGCTTCCGTTGCTCTCTGCTTGCTTTTAAATACGGGAGACAGGAATCTGTGGTCAAGTCCACCGCACACCTTTGTTCACCATGGACGTTATTCTACAAATTGTGTACTCCCGATATACTGTTGATAATGTGGAACGAATGTACTGTAATTTCTATATCATCTGCGTGACAGAGATATTCATGCGTCAGGCACCCAGTACATTCCCTTTTTCAAAATCTGTTACATCAGCAGTTGATAATTTCTTAATCGTATTATAGTGCATGTGCATTCCTACCTATGATCCTGCCAATTGGTGGATCTGCCCATTAGCAAGATGGGTGACAGCTTCGCGTTATCCAAGAACCAGGTATTACATTATATATATCACCCTTCTCAGTGTATATGAGCATCGATCGTTGGAAGACTCTGCAGCAAATAGACGAAACAGATACCAGTGACAAATAAAAACCTTTAAATGCTGATACATCTCACGAGTACTCCACTTCAACCGCTTTACCTATGATTTCGCTGTTTTGAAACTTTCCTCCTAATGAGATGAAGACCAATAATTTTGCGCTGTGCAGTCCCGTACACATATTTAGCCTCATAAAGATGTGACGTATAGATTAATGTTTTTGAGCGACCAACACACAGACACACATCCAGAACATTCTTCTCATAATGGTTTCTGGAGAGCAACAATGAATATTACAATTGTCAATGAGTTTAAACCCTAAAATCTATTTAATCTTAAAGCATTAAACGTGTTCGAATGAGAAGTATTGTTAGGAATTTTGCATGATGGAATTCTTTTCTCCAATTAATATATATCAAATACGTGGAGATAATGTAAATGGACGATGTCATCACTCTTTTCACGTTATTTTTTAAACAACGCATAGCGACTGAAAAATTGTATTCCGGCACTGCTGGGATCGAACCCCAGAACTCTCGATAACTAGTCGAGTGCGTTCGAATTTACGCTACAGCGCCAACAATTCTCAGCGCCATGCGTGGTTTATCAGTCAGCATCTGACTACACGAATGCGTATTGATGGTCTCAGCAAATGAGATGTCGTCATCTGGTGGCATTTAACGCAACAGCTATTTTAATTGTAGCTGATAATTTCAAAGGGCGATATAAATGGTTAATATATATCAAATACGTGGAGATAATGTAAATGGACGATGTCATCACTCATTTCCACGTTATTTTTTAAACAACGCATAGCGACTGAAAAATTGTATTCCGGCACTGCTGGGATCGAACCCCAGAACTCTCGATAACTAGTCGAGTGCGTTCGAATTTACGCTACAGCGCCAACAATTCTCAGCGCCATGCGTGGTTTATCAGTCAGCATCTGACTACACGAATGCGTATTGATGGTCTCAGCAAATGAGATGTCGTCATCTGGTGGCATTTAACGCAACAGCTATTTTAATTGTAGCTGATAATTTCAAAGGGCGATAGAAATGGTTAATATATATCAAATACGAGGAGATAATGTAAATGGACGATGTCATCACTCTTTCCACGTTATTTTTTAAACAACGCATAGCGATTGAAAAATTGTATTCCGGCACTGCTGGGATCGAACCCCAGAACTCTCGATAACTAGTCGAGTGCGTTCGAATTTACGCTACAGCGCCAACAATTCTCAGCGCCATGCGTGGTTTATCAGTCAGCATCTGACTACACGAATGCGTATTGATGGTCTCAGCAAATGAGATGTCGTCATCTGGTGGCATTTAACGCAACAGCTATTTTAATTGTAGCTGATAATTTCAAAGGGCGATAGAAATGGTTAATATATATCAAATACGTGGAGATAATGTAAATGGACGATGTCATCACTCTTTCCACGTTATTTTTAAACAACGCATAGCGACTGAAAAATTGTATTCCGGCACTGCTGGGATCGAACCCCAGAACTCTCGATAACTAGTCGAGTGCGTTCGAATTTACGCTACAGCGCCAACAATTCTCAGCGCCATGCGTGGTTTATCAGTCAGCATCTGACTACACGAATGCTTATTGTTGGTCTCAGCAAATGAGATGTCGTCATCTGGTGGCATTTAACGCAACAGCTATTTTAATTGTAGCTGATAATTTCAAAGGGCGATAGAAATGGTTAATATATATCAAATACGTGGAGATAATGTAAATGGACGATGTCATCACTCTTTCCACGTTATTTTTAAACAACGCATAGCGACTGAAAAATTGTATTCCGGCACTGCTGGGATCGAACCCCAGAACTCTCGATAACTAGTCGAGTGCGTTCGAATTTACGCTACAGCGCCAACAATTATCAGCGCCATGCGTGGTTTATCAGTCAGCATCTGACTACACGAATGCGTATTGATGGTCTCAGCAAATGAGATGTCGTCATCTGGTGGCATTTAACGCAACAGCTATTTTAATTGTAGCTGATAATTTCAAAGGGCGATAGAAATGGTTAATATATATCAAATACGTGGAGATAATGTAAATGGACGATGTCATCACTCTTTCCACGTTATTTTTTAAACAACGCATAGCGACTGAAAAATTGTATTCCGGCACTGCTGGGATCGAACCCCAGAACTCTCGATAACTAGTCGAGTGCGTTCGAATTTACGCTACAGCGCCAACAATTCTCAGCGCCATGCGTGGTTTATCAGTCAGCATCTGACTACACGAATGCGTATTGATGGTCTCAGCAAATGAGATGTCGTCATCTGGTGGCATTTAACGCAACAGCTATTTTAATTGTAGCTGATAATTTCAAAGGGCGATAGAAATGGTTAATATATATCAAATACGTGGAGATAATGTAAATGGACGATGTCATCACTCTTTCCACGTTATTTTTTAAACAACGCATAGCGACTGAAAAATTGTATTCCGGCACTGCTGGGATCGAACCCCAGAACTCTCGATAACTAGTCGAGTGCGTTCGAATTTACGCTACAGCGCCAACAATTCTCAGCGCCATGCGTGGTTTATCAGTCAGCATCTGACTACACGAATGCTTATTGTTGGTCTCAGCAAATGAGATGTCGTCATCTGGTGGCATTTAACGCAACAGCTATTTTAATTGTAGCTGATAATTTCAAAGGGCGATAGAAATGGTTAATATATATCAAATACGTGAAGATAATGTAAATGGACGATGTCATCACTCTTTCCACGTTATTTTTTAAACAACGCATAGCGACTGAAAAATTGTATTCCGGCACTGCTGGGATCGAACCCCAGAACTCTCGATAACTAGTCGAGTGCGTTCGAATTTACGCTACAGCGCCAACAATTCTCAGCGCCATGCGTGGTTTATCAGTCAGCATCTGACTACACGAATGCTTATTGTTGGTCTCAGGAAATGAGATGTCGTCATCTGGTGGCATTTAACGCAACAGCTATTTTAATTGTAGCTGATAATTTCAAAGGGCGATAGAAATGGTTAATATATATCAAATACGTGGAGATAATGTAAATGGACGATGTCATCACTCTTTCCACGTTATTTTTTAAACAACGCATAGCGACTGAAAAATTGTATTCCGGCACTGCTGGGATCGAACCCCAGAACTCTCGATAACTAGTCGAGTGCGTTCGAATTTACGCTACAGCGCCAACAATTCTCAGCGCCATGCGTGGTTTATCAGTCAGCATCTGACTACACGAATGCGTATTGATGGTCTCAGCAAATGAGATGTCGTCATCTGGTGGCATTTAACGCAACAGCTATTTTAATTGTAGCTGATAATTTCAAAGGGCGATAGAAATGGTTAATATATATCAAATACGTGGAGATAATGTAAATGGACGATGTCATCACTCTTTCCACGTAATTTTTTAAACAACGCATAGCGACTGAAAAATTGTATTCCGGCACTGCTGGGATCGAACCCCAGAATTCTCGATAACTAGTCGAGTGCGTTCGAATTTACGCTACAGCGCCAACAATTCTCAGCGCCATGCGTGGTTTATCAGTCAGCATCTGACTACACGAATGCGTATTGATGGTCTCAGCAAATGAGATGTCGTCATCTGGTGGCATTTAACGCAACAGCTATTTTAATTGTAGCTGATAATTTCAAAGGGCGATAGAAATGGTTAATATATATCAAATACGTGGAGATAATGTAAATGAACGATGTCATCACTTTCTTTTCTCCAAGTATGGAGGTACTATAACAACTGTTTCGGGAACAGATTGATGTCTTGGAGCCTGCGGTGTAAAAACCTTTCTTCAACAAAATTTAGAAAGTACAAGCGAAACATCCTTAAACAAGAATTCAATCCAAATTGTTGTATTTTTTTTAATGTCTGGCTTTTAGAAGCAGAGATATTCGGAAACAGCAACATACCTTTTGAAATACTGTGTACTAATTACTTGAAAATTTTGTTACTCAAATATTCCTCGTTCTGGAAGTTAACAAAGGAAAAAAATATTTCTACAGTCTGATTGCTAAAATAAATCACATGAAATAAAATACATTGAATTTACGTAATGACATATTGACAATCCGTACAACAAAAGGTATGCATCGGCAGGAGACGAAATGACGCAATTGAATTTCTCTAAGCGAGCTTCCTAAGCAGAACAATATTTCAGAACGGACTAATGATTGCAAGGGTGTTCGGCACACACCCGATGACATTGTACGAGTAATCTCATGAGCATGCGCATTTTTCTGTAAGCCTGCTATAATCACCAATAAAAAGCGGCAGCTTGCTTTATCTGTCCTCTTACTCAATTAATCAAACTGAATTGTTTTATCTTAAAGGCTGTAGATTTTTTGTGTAGAATAGTGCGAACCGTATTTCAGTTATATTAACAATGATTTACACTATCTCCGAACATACGTCTAGAGTTGAGGAATTTGATCATATTTCATATGCGAAATTTCTCTATAACCACATCTGTCAAGTGGCATTTTCGAATCAGTAATAAGGTTTAAACGGTAATGCCCATCAAAGGCGCGAATAGTGTAGAAATAATCAAGGTTCTTGGATATCTCTTACGTTAGGCCCATTAGCGTTTACGCTCTCATGGACTCTTTCATTTAACGTCACTCTGGAGGCTCGGAGAGGAAGCAAAATACAGCGTACATGCGTTGCTCAAGGCAAAGGGGAGAACTTAAAGTTTATATGAGCAAAACCTAAAACTTTTCTCCATTTAAATTTTTTCACTTCGTCTCGTAATTACAAAAAAAAAACCAAAAAAAAACAACGTCCAGGTCATAAATAATTCTTAACTGATATAATAGATGTTAGCGGAAATTCTACTACAGCACATAGACAGTAAAGTGCTACAAGAATATCAACAACCTCAGTGCTTTTACATACGATACACTGACGGAAAAAAAAATCCCAACACCAAGAAGGGATTGTGTTAGATAAACGACAGTTGGAAGGCGGTGAGAGTACATCTGTAAGATAACGTCTATGAAAATTTCGCGCTAGGCGCATACGTGTGGAGCTAGTAGCGCCACTCGGAACATGCAAAGCAGGTTTGCTGTAAATACGTGCTGTAACGTTCGTGAGCGTTAGTTATCGTTGAGATTCGACGTAGTGTGTTGATTTTAGTCAAGAATACCTTTACGAAGACGAAGAAGCCGTTATCAACAGCTCACGGAGTTTGAACGAGTCGTGTAATAGGCCTACGAGAAGGTAATTTTTCTTTCCGCAATATTGCAGAACGACTTGGCAGGAATGTATCCACTGTGCATGATTGTTGGCAGCGATAGTCAAGGGAAGGTACTGCCTCAAGAAGACCGGGTTCCGGCCAGCCACGTGGCATTAATGTGAGGGACAACTGCCGTGTACGGCGTATGGCCGTGGCGCATCGTACTGGGTCAGCGGCAGCAATTCGAGCTGCAGTTGCCACCACAGTGACACAACGAACTGTTACAAATCGGTTACTTGAAGGACAGCTCCGAGCCGGACGCCCTGTAGCGTGCATTTCACTTACTCTAAACCACTGCCGTTTGCGACGTCAGTGGTGTCAAGCTAGACCTCATTGGAGGACGGAGTGGAGACCTGTTGTGTTTTCTGATGAAAGCCGGTTCTGCCTGGGTGCCAGTGATGGCCGTGTGTTGGTTAGAAGGAGGCCAGATGAGCGCCTGCAACCAACCTGTCTGCGGCCGAGACACACTGGACCTACACCTGGAGTTATGGTCTGGGGAGCAATTTCCTATGACAGCAGGAGCACTCTCGTGGTTATCCCACGCACCCTGACGGCACAGTTTTACGTTGGTCTGGTGATTCAACCTGTTGTGCTGCCATTCATGAACAGCATTCCAGGGGGGTTTTCTAACAGGATAACGCTCGCCCGAATACCGCTGTTGTAACCCAACATGCTCTACATAGTGTCGGCATGTTGCCGTGGCCTGCTAGATAACCAGATTTTTCTCCAATCGAGCACGTATGTGATATCATTGGACGATAACTCCAGCGTCGCCCCAACTAGCATTGACCGTCCCTGTATTGACCGACCAAGTGCAACAGGCATGGAACTCCATCCCACAAACTGACATCCAGCACCTGTACGACACAATGCATGAACGTTTGCGTGCTTGCATTCAACATTCTGGCGGTTACATCGGTTATTAATGTACCAGCATTTCACATTTAAAATGGCTCTTCTCGCGCTTACATGAAGCTGTGATCTTGAAACCTTAATCGATTAAACATGTTACCTATACAAATATATTGCCGCCATTTCATTCCTCTACAACTGTTTTTTCGTGGTGTTGGGATTTTTTTCCGTCAGTGTATGTCGATGATGTACTTCTCTTCTGGTATCACGAACCAGCTGACCTACGAACTTTTGCTTAATACTTATCATCCAAAATCCCGACCATCAAATTCTCCATTGAGCTGGAAAGTGAAGGTAAATTGCCATTCCTGGATTTTATGCTTGAACGAGATGCTGTCACTTGCACCTTGCAACACTCTGTATATAGGAAACCCACTTCTGTACCTACATTAATCCCGGCTTCTTCAGCACATCCAATAAGCTATAAACTCTTCTCAATCACTTTCCTTCTACGCAGAACCATCACGCATTCAACTAGTTTCAGCGGACATAAATGTGAAATTTACAAAATATTCGACATCACCCTCAACCATGGCTTTCCCACCTTGACCATAAAAAAGCTCTAAAGAAGCTCCACCAAGAAAACAAAACTACTCTCCAGAGGGCCAACAATTTCGTAGATATAAAGGTGCCACAGATTGTTATTCAACCATAACACCTGTTCTCAAAGCCATTTGCAGGAACTTTCACCTGGAATTCAGAATACGTACTACAAACATTTTCCAGTTAATTGAAAAAGATCGAGACCAGGTAACAAAGCTAAACAAATATGGCGTTTACAGCATCCCCTCAAAGAGAATTGATGCTGACACTCCCGATAGTAAATATATAGGTTCTACAAAACGTACACTAGCAACAAGACTGAATGAACATAAATACGCCATAAAGTATGGACTTGAAACTCTGCATTTTCTCGACTCGTGTACGATGGCCTGCACTATCCAATTTGGAATGATGCTTTCATCATCTTAACACCTAGTGCTGTCTCTTCATTGCTGTTCACTGAGAGCCTTGTAATTGCTACTCAGAGAAATTTATGCTGCAATGACAACGTTCCAGTATCTATACCTACGATCTGGAAACTTATTTACAGGTCCGAATACGAGGCAAACTGAGGACGAAATCACTTAATCTATATTTCTGCTATAGTGCCAATGTTGTATTTCCAGATGAGAATAACACAAATAATTTAGTTAACTACTAACCTTCCTTTATTTTTATAATGCAGTATTTTATGTATACTTGCATTCCATTTTCTTTATTTCATGATACATGCCACGTTGTTCGACAATTTGATGCCTCGTGACATTATATCATATTAATATTTGATATCTATATTATTTCACCATAACACTACTTAAACTTTCTCCTTCTTCTGTATCTGATGATATGTTCTAGGGAAACCCGAAAGTTCTTATATGTGTGTATACTGTACAATAAAATCTTTAAATTCAGCCAACGGATTTAAATTTGTATTGTGAGGGACTCTTACTATTAAGATCGTGTATTGAAAGCTACTACCTCGATTACTTTGTAGTATTTTACATAAAAATAGTAAAATATATTAAATGATATTTATCAAAATTTTGTAACCTGAGGTGATACAGAAACAATTTTTATTTAGATTTTACATGCTTGTTAAGACAATATCTCTTTTAAATTAAAAAAATGGAATTGATTTTCTAACGCGCAGTTCACACAACCGAATCTGATTAGTCTGCACAAAACGGGCTTTTTGCAAACATAACAGTCTTTGATTGGTTTATTGGCTTTAACTCCTGGGAATAAGGAACATCTTTTCTTTTAAAATATGTCCACAAAAAAAAATGACATTGAACTCCCCGCCCTCCAACCCCCATCAAAGAAAAACGACCAGTGTTTTTTGGCAAACGTGATACTTAACAAATGCATTGCGTTTGTCAAAAGAACCCTGAATAATGTGAAACATGCTGCTAAGGTTAATTATAATTAACCTTAGCAGCATGTATTAATAATTATTAATACATTTCAACGTAAAGATATATTCGCTAATCTTATTAATGCATCTGAACACGATTCCTTGAAAACAGTATTTTGTTTGAATCTGTACCGAGGGAAATACCCTTTCAGAACAAGTTTTTTCTGCTGTCTATGAACTCTGAAATGTAGAGAAATTCTTTTATTTTATTAATTTTAATCTTTAATTACTGAACATTATTGCACAATTAACCTCATTTATGAATCACATACGTAGGGTTTTGTACCCACAATTTTGGAATCATTATGTGTTCATCTTCTGTTAATAATAACTATCGATATCTCATATTTTAGCAGAAATTCAGCATGAGGCGGTAAAAAATTATAAAGTAATAACACTGTTGCAAGAAATATGAACTTTTAAATTACAAGCAAGTGGCTTTTACAACTACATGCGCTTATGGACCACAAGATGTGGATTTAGATTGCAGCAGGAAATACGGCTCATGCCTTTTTCATTTATTATTTGATTGAGCAAATGAACTGAAAGATGATTATCACAGTTTCCTGAAATTCATACTGATGAAATGATGTGATCTAATTATGGCGCGGCAATCGTACTCAATTGGATTTACAATTTATGGTATAACTGAAAATTTCAAATATTTTCGCTAAGCCACATCTTACTGGAAGTTAAACGTTGCTATTTCACTTTAGAAAAACAAGAAGGTATTTTTTATATCCATTTCAATATCACTTAAGTAAGAAATCTGTATACACTTATAAGCCATTACATTATGACCACCTACCTAATGAGCTGTAAGACCCCTTTTAGCCTACAAAACTGCAGACACTAGGTGAGGCATCGATTCCATAAGGGTGGCGATAGAAATCCTGTGCTGTCTGGTAACATAATGTCAACAGCAGGTCCTCCAGTTCCCGCACATTTCGGGGTGACGATGATTTAGCGTTAACTAACTTTTCCAAGTAGAACCATCAATGATGTCAGGTGAATTTGGACGCCAGGACATTAACAAATTTCACCAGCATGTTACTCGAATCACTGCTTGACGACTGTTTCAGTGAAGCATGGCGCATTATCCTATTGGTAATGGCCATCACCAACAGGGAACACAGTTGCGATGAATGGAGTAAATTGGTCCGCAACAACGTTCAGATACCCGAGACCTGTCGGGCATTGTGCTATAGGGATGATAGGGCCTAAAGTGTCTGAAGAAAACATCGCCCACAGCAAAACACCGCCGCCGCCGGTCTGTTTACGCCCAGCAGTTCATCCTGGTGCCATAGGCTCAGTTGGTAATCGGCGTATCCGCACTTGGCCGTCTACATGATGCACCAGGAATCTTGATTCGTCAGACAAGCCAACTTTCTTCCAATCATCCACTGTCCAATATCGATTATCGCGGGACCATTCCATGCGTTGTTGGCGATGACTTGCATTGAGCATAGGGACCGGGCTGGGTCTTTGACTACGCCTGCCCATGCGCATATGTGTGCGTTGAACTGTGTGGTGTGACACAATGTCCTCATCACCTCTGTTGTAGCTCCGGGTGATTTGCCGAACTACGCCAATGCGGTCGCTGTGAACAATGCGTGACAATCTCCGCTCCCCCTCTGGATTCAATCAGCTGCGAACGACAGACGGCTGAACGACGGTTCGGCGTTTTAACATGTGTGCACCACTTTTGATACGTACGGAATACAGCGGCACGTGAACAACCCACAAGCCGTGCCGTTTCCAAGATCGTGGTTCTGAGGCACAGTGCCATCAGAATTTGTCCCTTATCGAACACCGATAAATCGGCAGCTGTTCCCATTCTGACTCCGATCACTCTACTATCTGAAGGCTAGCCCTCGGGTTGAATACATACTGCTCTGTGAATTTCACTTGCACCACCGTTCGGTCTCCAGGTGCGGTTATTTTTCAAGACTAGCGGGGTCATAATTTAAGGGCTCATCGGTGTATAACTAGTGAATAAAGTCACTGAATTCCGTTGTAAAGCAAGTAAAGTTCAATCTTATTAATGCCGTGCTAGTCAAACAATTAACTCATAAATCCCATGTTGGGGGATATCAAACTTCGCTATGAATAGATCCGGCAATAGTAAGTTATTTTGAAATATTTCTAAATAATTTGGCTCATGGATCCCCGTGTATCTGTCATTTATTCATTCACAAATCCAAAACAATAGTTCCATAAAGTCTGAATTTCATGCATATTTTACTTTACATTCACTCTTGCCGAACTTTTCTTATGCTTCTATGTTTGATTAATACGAACATAACCACTAACCATTATAAAAAATCAGTACCGTATACCGGAGGATGCAAAAAAGTAATTATTTTTGCACACGTTTGTTTGTATTTGCATGACTCAGTAGAAATAAGGTTCGACTTTTATCAGAAAATCAGATGGAATATTTGTTAATTTGTTCATAGCATAAAAAATGTTTAATTCTTTATTATAAGCTATCCAAAATTTTTAAACAGCAACAAATCGAAAAATGTGACTCATGAAACGCATTAGCAAATTTTGCAAATTCTACAATCCTACAATTTTTAAAATTCACTGCTTATTGAAATGTAAGTCGTAAAGCTTGACATCTAATTTATGTGAGTTGATTCAACTCGAAATATCCCGTTTATAAAAGACCCTTCCCAGAGACAATATTTAGAAAGCCTGCGGCCTTCTAGGGCATTGTCCTTTTGAGTAAATCCGAATTTTTTTAGAACCCATTTTTTTTATCAATATGTTTTTGTTCGTCTTTTATTGTTTCATTTTGAAATTAAAATGACCGTAGTAATTAAAATACAAAGAGCACAGGAGGATTCAACAAAATTATGCTCCCAGACTGACGGCTACATTTAAAACATTAGTAAATCATAAGGGCTATTTTGACACCTGGTACGCTCATAATTTTGCCATATGGCCTCGAAAAAACTACGACGGAATTCATTGGGTACTCAGAAGATGACTTTTCAAGTCCTGATTTGTCGCTAAGAATATGCATTTGAAATATGGAAAAGTGAAATGGAATACACGCGCCATCGGCAACATGCTCGAAAAATTATTTCTTGCTTTCAATCACCTATTGCTGCGAATCCACATTTTCCCATCTTACCCAAATCAAGACGCTTTTAAGGACACAAATGACGGATTTCCATCTAGAGGATCAGCTAAAACTGCGGACCTCCAAGTTGCAACTAAATATTCAAATGCTTCCAACAATAAGTAGTCACAAGAAATTCATTAAAAGGTTATTTAGCTTTAGAATCAACAAATATTTTTTTCTGAGTTTGGTTAGTACATACCACGTTTTTACAAAATAATGTGCATTTCGAAGTATATCTAATTGAAGTTTCTTCAATGCGGCTTTGTTAGATTACAGGTAACTTATTGCGGCATTCCATCATGTAAAGGTTCACCAGCATTGGGTAAATCCAATCTGCAGGCTAATCTACGTTCATTCGTACTGTCATTTTTATTCTTATCAGTTTAACATAATGATGGTTCATCTTCAACAGTATGTTTAGAGTTGAACGATTACTTGGACTTTTGCTTTTACGATATTTGCTGTGCAATAAGTATCAACCATTTTTGAGGCATCGCAGCTACGTAGCGAATGTGGTAAAGTTTTACGTTGAATTTATGGGGATAATTTACATGATATATATCTGTTTATTAATGGTGATATTTTTGTTTGTGTTTCACAAACTACGATTTTCTGAGCTAGACATTGATCCTTACATATTATTTAGAAGCATAGTACGTTTACCTCAATTATTTCTGTAAAACAATTAAAATCACCAAGAAAATACTTTGCTACTTACAAAACATTTAAAATGCATACTTGGAATACCAAATGGCACACCGATTAAAAATTAATTGCAATATCTAATATCAAACTGATTGTGCAATAATATCAATAAATTTCAAAATACTTTTAAGAAATATTTTTCTATGATTAATAACTTTGCTCTCGATAAACACCCACAAAATCCCTTTTCGTTTGACACATCCTCAAAGGAAGTTTCGAAATGTTGAACCTCACATTGCTCCAACTGTTTACTTCAGATTTAAGCAGGGATTTCATTGAAGTCAGCAAATTATTCATGTTTTGTCCCTGGATTGTATTTAAGAATGTAATTTAAATGAAAGTGGAACCTGCATTAGCCAAAAACGTAGAGGGCGACGGAAGCGCGGGCTGTGGCCTAATCCAAGGACAAAGAGTCCTGAGACTAGTGGGACAAGCACTGCTTCGAAGTACTCGTAACTCTGACAGCAAAAGTTGCTGTGAGGACTTCACAGGACTTCACCCTTAGAAGAGCGTTCTAAATGTAAGTCCCGCAACTGCACCGACATAATTTCTCGAAAAAAAAAAAAAAAGAAAAACACGAGAGAGGAGTGAATCACTCTGTCGTGGTCGTGACTGGCAATCAATGAAGGCTCGCTATGCAGACAAAATTCACGTCCAAAAACACACCAACTCGCTGTCCGGCCTGCTGTCAGAACGGCCGGTCCTACTTAAAGGGTAAGTTCAACAACCTGATGTTGTAATTCAGCGAATGCGAAGCGTAGATTTTGGAAACGAACTGCCGATTGATGGCTTGCATCTGTTAATCTCAAGGCTAATTCATTGCTTTATGTTTGTCGTAACGGAAATGGGCGGCCTACACACTGCTTAGCAACGTTACGCGAAAGGAAAGCTCGAAACGGTTAACCTCTCTTAAATAACGTTTGCTGCATTAAGGTTAGTTTTTGAAGGTTTCTTTTATTATTGATGTCCAATACGCCTTCTGATTTGAATTTCTCAATCCGTAAGTTGTTTTCGTACACTGGCGTTCTTACGCTATCGTCAGGTTACGAAATACCAGCAGCAATGCGTACGAAATGGCAAGTTAGTAGTTCATGTTAGTTTTGCAAGTTAGGAGTAGTTAAATGTTAGTTCATGCGCTTCGTGAACTAACTGAATCTTCCAAATAGTATTCCGTAGACTCACTGAAACTTATCTATCTCGAAAAGCTTCGTCCTTTGTGCTAGCCAATCACTCTGATCTTGCATGATACAGAATTACCCAGCTTGTAGAAACGTGCCTTTATTGAAACACTGCATCTGATTATTTCCAGAATTGTGTTTGCTTCATATATATTAACGCTGCAACTAATTTATATATTATATTTGCAGATCTTTCATAACTGGTCAGTTCTTTATTCAGTATTTTGCCTGAAAATTGCTTTTATAAATAAAAATCCGGCTTTCTAAGTGGTTCTTGTTTGATTGAATCATGCGTCAGGTGCTAAGCAAGTGATATTCAAACCTTGTCATTTAGGACTTCAAATTTTCACAAAATGTCTGAGAGACAATCACTATACACCTCCACGTAACCAACCCAACGTTGACGAGTTAAGATCAGTAATTTTTTAGAGATAACACAGTTATTTTCATTTTTCTAAAGTATAATTGCAGAAATTGTAAAAAGCACTTTTTATACACTGGCGTGCAAAAATTAAGGACGAGACGGTTTTTTGAATGTAACGTGGTGTAGAAGTGCTCCAGATCGACTCAAATCATACCATAAGATCACCGAGATGTAAGAATATAGGACAAATGAGCAAAACCGTACAAACAAGGAATCGAATGGATACAAAGACACTTTACTTAAAAGGTACCTTCAAGCACAACTGGACAGAAAACAGAACGTCCATGTGACAGGCGGCTGCCAAGAAAAATCCTGTCTTTTTAGAGGTTATGATCACCTCTAACAGCGTTGCAGGATCTACAACGTCTGTCCATGTTGAGGACGTAATTGTCAAGGAGCTGATCAGGCATCGCGGTCCATTCCTCATGTAGCGCCAATCGCAGCTGCGGAATCGTTGCTGTCGGCTGGTGAAGTATTGCCAAGCGTCTCCCGAAAAGGTCCCACACGTGTTCGATTGGATTTAGGTCCGAGGACCTTACGGGCCAATCCATGCGTTGAATATCTTCACTATCCAACAGCTCTGCGACAGCCACTGTACGATGAGGTGTAGCGTTGTCGTCCATAAAGAGGAACTCAGGACCCGCAGCACCTCTACGCAGACGCACGTGAGGAAGGAGAACATCGGTAAAATAGCTGACACCAGTGACTGAACCTCCTTGGAAGATGTGGAGGTCAGTATAGATACCAAGCATGATACCGCCCCAAACGAGAACCCCGCCACCTCCAAACCGGTTCCTTTCGATGATGTTGGAGGTGTGATTGCGTATTCCCTGCTCTCTCCAGATGTGTATACGTCCAGAATCGCTCGTCAGACTTAATCGGCTCTCGTCCGTAAAGAGAACTCGACCCCATTGCTGATGTGTCCAGTTCTTTTGTTCCTGTGACCACAGAAACTGCCGTCTCCAATGAGCATGCGCTAATGGCACACACCGTACTGGTCGTCGTGCAAATAAACCACCTATGTGTAGCCTCCTGGCCACGATAAAACGCGATAACGGACGTCCATTTGTCTGTTGCATGTGCCTTGCGACTTCTCCCGCTGTCTGCCGTCTGTCTCTTCTCACCTGTAGGACAATATACCGGTCGTATGCCGCTGTGGTTGCTCGTGGACGACCACTGCTAAACTCTCGGACAGCTGTTCCTGTCGTTTGAAATGCTCTCCAAGCTCGTGAAACGATGCTGCGAGCGATCCCGCAATCCTTGGCCACACCTATCACACTTCACCCTTCTTCCAAATTTCCAATGACGCGACCACGGGTAAAGTCATCCAGATGTCGTCTCCAGGATTGGCAGTTGACCATATCACAAGGTAGCAGCAACTCGACGTCGTGCAAACCGATGTACACCGTGCAATAGCTTTCACCGAATTGCTGAGCGTACATCGCCCGTGTGCTTTATTCCCTTTCGATACCCACCCCCTACGTCATGCTGCATATATGCGCATGCCCTACCGTGCCGGACCCTAGTCTATCTCTTGAGTGCTCTTTCGGTCCGTTCTGCCCGCTCGTTCCGCTGTTATGCTAATTTCTCCTCTTGGTCTTTATTTTTTGCACACCAGTGTACAATGTGATTGATATTTCACAATTCAAAATTCAGATCCTATACGCTTATATTAGGTATGTAATTTTCCTTTTCTATTGTACGTCACTCTTTGCTGTTAAAATGGAGAATACTTTATTCCTTGAACAATGCAAATTTCCTGCTTCGAACATATACGTAAAATTATTTTCCTGCTATCACTGGTTCCAAAAATGACGCTTGAAATATTCGTTCCTTTCGGGGACGTTCGGTAAAAAAATTATCCCCCGATAAATTTACAGATTCCCATAAATCATAAGGGTATCTGATAAAAGAAAATGTTCATATCTGAATAGCTTTCGATACGAAGAATATTGTGATTCCGTTTCTTTATTAAGCAATGTAAAGGTTTTTACTCCACAGGGAAGGCTCTTCACAATTTTACACCGAATCACTTCTTCTGATTCTTGAATTTGAAAAAGTTATTTTGTATGATGTATATTCCAAACTTCTGAAGGTTTAATCGAAATTTTTATTATCTTGGGAACGCACATTTACGCCCATAGTTAACTTAAGTAGCTGTTTGAATTTATGGATGTTTAGCCGATTCTAAATATCGGGTCATAAGAAAAGAGGAATTGTTTTTATTTACTATGGACAAAACATGCACTGAGTCTTTTGAATAATGACTCGCATTGGCACTTCTGCTGAGATAAGAAGCATTATTTATTTCGCTGCATTTTTCGTTATCTAAATATCTGCTGTTTGAAATACACTGCCGGAAAGTTAAAAAAGAACACCAAGAAGGAATTGGCGGACGATCATGAAATTTACATATGTTAATGGGGTCGAGATTACGTAGGTGTGATGTTAATTTCGGGACCAACCGGTGAGCGCTTACGACACAGCACGGCATAATATGCAAATTATCATCGGTGGTACTTAAGGAGTACGGCGAAGTGAATGTAATCAGTCGCCGGCGTACGGACACGTGCGAAGACCCTGAAGAAGCTGCAATGCCTGGACATGGAAGACGTGTACGATTTCAGCAGTTATCGGACATTGAGCGAGGTCGTCTAGTCGGACTCCGTGAGGCCGGGTGGTCGTATCGTCGTATTGCGGAGCGAATTGGACGGGAAGTATCGGTGGTGATACGATGGTGGCGTAGATAGTCCGAGGAACATTCCCACACGAGAAGACGTGGAACCGGGAGCCACAGACGGACTGATGAGCGGACCGATGGACGCATTAGAAAAGAGGTGTTGTCAAGCAGAACATCCACTGTGACGCCAATCCGAGCTGCCGTTGCACCTGAGGTGACTGTGCGAACAATCCGCAACAGTCTACGGGATGCAGGACTACGCGAACGTGTTCCTCTGGCATGTGTTCTTCTGACTCCAGCCCACCGTCAGGAACGGCTGCAGTGGTGTCGCCAACGTCTGCACTGGAGAACGCAATGGCGATCTGACGTGTTCAGCGATGAAAGCAGATTCTGCTTGCGAGCCTCCGATGGCCGTATGCGTGTTCGTAGACGCACAGGGGAGCGTCTCCACCCTTCTCGCATCCGCCAGCGACACACAGGGCCTACACCTGGTCTCCTGGTGTGGGGAGCGATCAGCTATCACTCCCGTACACAACTAGTGTTTGTACCGGGTACGTTAAACAGCATCTCCTACATCAACAACATCATTCAGCCCGTTGTTGTGCCATTTGTAATGTCGGTCTATCGTGGTGTTTTCTAGCAATATAACGCACGCCCACACACGGCACGTGCAACGCAACATGCACTTTAGGGTTTGAGACAACTTCCATGGCCTGCACGTTCACCGGATTTGTCCCACATTGAGCACCTGTGGGATTTTATGGTACAACGACATACCCAGATCATATCCACGTACTGAGAGAACTAATTGAAAGAGCAAGGGAATATTAACTTCCATTGTGCATGGCTTTTATCGATTATGAAAAAGCCTTGGATTCGGTGAAACCATCAGCTGTTACAATGGCCCTGAAATCCTGCGGTATTGAAGATGCGTACATTAATACCATTAATAACATCTATGAAAATGCAAGTGCAAAGATTCGGCTGTTTGAAAATACAACACACATAAAAATTGGAAAGGAGTGAGACAAGGTGACACCATATCTCCGAAGCTCTTTAATGCCACATTGGAAAATGTCTTTCAATCACTGAACTGGGAAAACAAAGGTATAAAGATTAATGGAGATTATCTAACCCACCTTCGTTTTGCTGATGACAGTCATTTTTGCAACTACCCCATCAGAGCTACAGAGTATGATCCAGGAACTTGCTGACAAGAGTAAAGAAGTTGGATTAAAAATGAACTTTCAGTAGACAAAAGTGATGTTCAATGCTTTTACAAGGATTGAAGATTTATCAATTGATGGAGAAAAGCTGGAGATAACAGACACGTACGTTTATCTTGGACAGCAGATATCAAGTGAGGGTCACATTGATGAAGAAATTAATCGGCGTACAAAACTTGCCTGGAGAGTTTTTGGAAGAAACAGCATAATTTTCAAAAGCAATATGCCATTATGTCTTAAAAGAAAAGTGTTTGATCAATGCATCCTTCCTGTGCTTACGTATGGTGCAGAGACGTCGACCTTAACTAAAAGAGACATACAAAGGCTGCAGACAATTCAAAGCAGCATGGAGAGGTGCATGCTTAGTGTAACCAGGAGTGATAAGAAGAGGAACTCGTGGATCTAAAAAATGACAAGAGTGGAAGACATCATGGTCAGAGTAAAATCCCTGAAATGGCAATGGGCTGGACATATTGTCAGGACAGCCCATTGATGGCCAGCCAAAATTTTAGACTGGATTCCAAAGGATAGGAAAAGACCCAGAAGAAGACCACATGGGAGATGGGTGGATGAAATTCGAAAGTATGCGGGAGTAGCATGGAAGAGACTGGCACAAGACAGACCGTTGAGAAACAAACTTGGGGAGACCTTCGTCCAGCAGTGGATTGATAATGTTTGACAATGATGATGATGATGATGTCTTAAAAGAAATATGTTTAAACAATGCATTCTTCAAGTTCTTACATACGGAGAAGGGACATGGACCTTTACTAAATATTGCATTTCGGAAATCGGGTAACATTAAATCAGAATCAGCCACACAGTTTGTGCGTCCCAGCACGAAGTAAGCAGTGCAACACAGTACACTATAGTCACATGAGCGTAAGATCTTGTGAAAAAAAAACTACTAAGAAAACTATTAGGTACTTTCGATTTTCGAACGATAATACACGTGATCCCGTGATCCCCAACGTCAATCTTTCTGTAATCGTATTAAAAAGTGATGTGTGTGATTTAAGCTAATTTATTCAGTAAGATATTTGCTGTGAGTTATCATTACCTTCAAAAATTGGTTTGTTTAATAAATTATAAATTACACTCGTTTCCCCGAAAACATAGATATCTTCAATTTCTGTTTCCTTGAAAAATAAAATTTCTTTCACTGCATAGGAACTTGTACATATTTACAGGGAAAGCACGGTTATGTAAAAATGTTATACCACATTTCATACTGACTTGGGATGTAGTTTCATTTCTCTAATTTTCAAAGAAATAACTCCCATCTTTGAAGAATTTTCACTTGTACATTTTAAAAATGAGTGAATTCAATTTATACTTAGTTTATTTTTATTTTCTGTAAATGTGATGTTACGACATATTGCCAGATGAAATATGACTTTACAACATATTTTAAGACAAAGCGAAGAAACATAAGAAAAAAAAACTGAAATGTTCAGAACCGCAAACCTCAGTGAATGAAAACATATAATCAAATGTGTGTTTCGCAATTGAATACCTCGCAGGAAAAGACCTGTTTCTTTTGGTTGCACGTGGAACACCGACATCGTATTAGGATATATGTGCAATGAAGTGTTCAAAATCGCAAACCACAGTGAATGGAAGATGTATTTCAAAATGTGTATTTCACAATTGAATACCACTCCGGGAAAGAGGTGTTTTTTTCGCACGTGGAAGACAAACATCATATTAGGCAGGTGGTAACAATGTTTTGTGTATTCGGCATATAAGCATTTTAGTGCATATAATACCTTCTCTTACATTAAGTAGGAGGTGAAACGTAAAAACTCTGTGCTTGGCAAGTGAATATTTCCCTTCAAATAATATGCCATCTCTTGTGGAAAAAGGAAGTTTGAACCTTAATTTGTATTACACACCTAACACAATCACATTTTGAGAGAATTAGGAATACTCCTATCTGACCACCCCAGCAGCGCTAGGGTATAAGTGCTTGCTTTCGAATATCCTTCCGAGTCTCGAATGAGATACATCTTATGTGTCTGTCATCCGGTACAGATTCTATGTCTTCTCTGAATGCAGTTGCGAACATTTCATACGAGTTAATGCTTTTATGTTTTAGAGTTAAATGTTCCTTGTGGTGGTTCAGCTCCAGAAAAATTTCATTCATGCTTTAAGATCCCGAGATGGATTCCGAAGTTGCATTTTCAACTTTCAAGGTTTTTATCGAAAGACATTTTTAAAGTAATGCATTCAAAGCCGATAATTTTTCTGTGAATAAGCTTTTTATTCTCATGACTGAGAAATACAAATGTTGCCTTCATTGTGCTTCAGAAATTCAAATTCAAATATATCGTAGGTGTTGTATCAGAAAATTTCGATTGAAAGTGACTAACGTGCGAGTTCATGAAGCTTTGATCTAGATAAACTCAACGTTTGATTAATCGGTACGATGAAATGGTAAATTTTTTCTCGACTACATTTCTGCAAAAGTTATGGCAAAGGTATTTTGCCAATTATACGTACTTTGCGAAGTTGTAACTTGGTATTGGTGACAACAATTACAACCAAATCATTCCACTTCTTAAACATCCGGTTCCTACAAGGACCATAGTCGAGTAGCTGTCGGAACCATACATAGTTACTCAAATTACCTGATTCGCCATAGTTTCCTATTTTTCACTGGAACTTTGAAGCTTTATTGGAATATAATAAACAATTCCAGCATTGAGAGTACAGGTAATTTTGTTATGAAAAAAATCTTGGATATTGAGAAAATAGTTCCTCAAAGTTTTTCTCTAATTTATTCAAAAGCCTTATTTTAGTGATTTTTATGTATATTTTTCGCGATAGCAGCTCGGGTTACGTATTACTTTTATTTAATGGATAACTTGGATATTCTGCACTTTAGAATTTGTTATTCAGTAATTTCTTTCTAAAAGAAAATATATTTATCCAAATCATCTTACGCAACAGCTTATTGGTTTCTCTTTCAATTTCGACAGTGGGTCTTAACTCACATCAGTACACAGGTTAAAAGTCTAACACCTCAAATTAGAGCTGGGAAATCCGATTCTTTTGATTCGACTAATTAAAAAGATTCGTTCGTTTGATTTTTCCGGTTTAGAGAACAGTTTATGTTTCCGAATCTATTCTGAGTCGGACCCTTTGTTTTCTTCTGTCTGTGATTCCTCCGATTTAGAGAACGATTTGAATCAAGCGAAACGATTCTGAGTCGGATCCTTTTGTTCCTTGACAGTTTCCGGTTAAGTGGATAACTTTTAAGTTTACATTTGTTTTTAATTCTGATTTAAAATGCGTTGGCTTCTGGAATCTTGTAAGTTCGTTTCGAAAAGTTCACCTAATTTACTACATTTGCACACTTCTGAACATGGTGAGATTTTATAGCTAGAACATGAACCTCACCGAGACACTCTGGTGAAATTCGTATGTCTAGTAAGAAACTTGTTCCACAAATATTGGCTTTTCGTAGTTCTGAGTGATTGATTCAGGAAATCGGCGTTTTTGTGGAATCCATTATTTTCATAAAATAATTGTTTCCGAAGGACTCAGTTTATTAATTCATTCTTTTTGAACGAATCGTTCGCAAACGACACATATCTACCTCAAATAATCAAATATCATGTCCAATTCATAGAAACATCTGTTGCGGTACTCGAAAGCGATATGCGTTAGTCAATAGTAAGCCAGTACTTAGGCGCAACGTCAGTAGAGTGCAGTTATGCTTCCATCCTAAATTTATCAAATACATAAATGTATTATCTCAACTGAAGGTCAAAATCTTATACCGATACTGATGTCATAACCGGTGATTAAGAAAAAAAGCATGAAGAGAAATTCATTACTTAAAGTTTCCTAAGTAAATTTGTATCCAAAATTTACATGGCAAATACGAATTCGGGAATGCGTCTAAACGAGACGACCAGTTATAAAGATTTTTCGAGTCATGTGTGTGCAAGGAGAAGCGCTAACTTGATGTAAGCAAGAAACATTGTCCGAGATCTTATCAAATAATGGAAATGAATGCTTACCCAATCGAGCTGGCAAGCTGGCGATTTTGATAAACGTTGTTCAGAGCGGGCTTCGGCAATTGATCCTTGAGTTGGACTTTTAGTGAAAGAATGGCTCCCCACCATGGCTTACCTAATATGCAATATTTACTGTAGGAAATGATTCCACGTCTCGTTGTTATGTATCCCCTTAGTTGAAATGGATATATAGAATATATTTACATAGCTTGGTGCTAACGTAAATAGGTCAATTTGCTTATTTTCCCAATTTATTTCGAAGATACAAACTCACATTTTATTTCCGTGTTAAGCTGTGATCCAATACATTCACTGTAGCCCTTATATTCGTACATCATACATGCATATCATTAAGCTATTCTCTGATATTCAGAGTTCAGCTCCACAAAGAAATACAAACTACCAGATAGTTTTTTACTTACTGTTGTCGTATCAAATTTCTCCTTTTACAGCGATCTTGACTTTCAACTCGGGCTTTACTCATATTCATCATACGCGGTACACAAGATCTTCTGTACTTCATACTCATAACCTTTTTCTCATGCAGACACTCCAGATTCTGATCGTCCCATTACTTCCTTGGCCTTCCTCTACCTTTCCTTCCTGCCAAGAGGACTAAAATGATTTTTCTTAGTAAGCATCTCATTATTTATTCTTTCAACATAGTCAAAACAGTGAAGGATATTTGTCTCCACCTTGCTAGCAACATTTTGCCTCACATTACACAACTGCAACACATCCTTATTCCTCATACAATCAGAACGCGTCTTGCCACAAACCCCCCGTAAGTAACGCATTTCTCCAGCACGCAAACGGCTCTTATGCATCTTCTGTAGAACCCTTACATTCGTCTCCGATCAATTTATGTGAGTCGTTGTCTTTTGCAAACATTACGTCATCAGCATATGCCAAAATCTTTAACGATTCACAACTTCCAGGGATGACGAGCCCAATTATCTTTTTTTATTTTCTATTGTTAACGAAAATTTATTTGTGATAATGGTCTGCAAGTGCGGTGATAAGAGTCATCCACCTTAAGTCCTCAGTACTTTGAAGCATTCCGAAACTTAGTCACTAAACAAGGTATAGGTGATCGTAGTATCGTATGGGATATGTTATTTTCTGTGCGTAATTGTGAGACATTAACATTTTAGACATTTGCGCTCTATTTATTTCATCGAATGCCTTTTTTTATCCGGTGAGATTCTTTCCATGTTCAGGTTCATGTAGTTAATGGATTCATATTTTATATTTTATGTTGTTAATGGATTCATTCAAAACAATAAGGTTATCATGGGTTTTACTATTTTCGACTGCTCAAGACCGTGCACAAGAAATGATCCTGTCTAAAGTGGGTTCGATTCTTTGAACCAGAATTTTCATTAAAATTTTATAATCGGTTTTGAGAAATGTTATGGGTCTCTAATAATGAGGGTCAGTGATATATTATCTCCTTTAAAAATGAGTTTTATCAAACATTTTCGCATTGACTGTGTTGGACCTTGCCATTTAGAATATCATCATAGATTTTCTCTAAAATTGGAATTATTATTATTTTTTACAAAAAATAATTGAAAGGTCATCTAACCCTGGGACCGATTGATGTAGCTCTTCCTTTTGCAAAAATAAGGTTAATAAAGAAAACAACGGAAAAGATTATTTCATTGTATTTTCTGAACTGATAAATCGAAGGATTATCGGAGTATGAGAACCTAACCTCTTTAAAAGTACTTCACTAAATTAGAAAAAAAAAATATCAAAACGTATCCGTTAAGTAAAGTAGGAATTAGAAATAACGTTCCCGGACACTGATTCTGTTCTGTTACCGAACCGAGCTGATATTTATAGAAGTTCCAACAGTTTTTACATAAGGAATAAAGAAGAAGGATTTTGGTTTTGGGTACAACTTTTCCTGGAAATATTAGCATTTCTCACTCCAGTACAGTAATTACAAGTCACCTTTTACTTGTTCATTTCTCTGGTAATGTAGTAAACACACTCTGATTCAAATTAAAACATTGCAATGGAAATTTATGCAAATATTTCAATGCAAATTTCACCCATACTATTCAATCAACAAAAACACTGCAACGACATTCTTTTATTCTAAAACTTATATCGTCATTAGTATTTATTTTTATAATAATATTATATAAACAAATGGAAACAATTACAATTTGTGAATGAATTCGTCATAAATCACTAAATTTTAAAAAAACACTGTAAAAAGCGAAAACTATTTGAAGCTTCGAAACAACTGAGCGATTGAAGTTCCACTAATTTCGCACAACATGAAAACTTAAGACTTTCAATGCAAACATCACCCATGCTACTTCAATCAACAAAAATTGAGATAAAAGCGTTGGCGATAGAAAGGATCTATGTCTTAAAGTTTATTTTAAAATAATCTGCGATGGATTCTTTGCAAATTACAAGTACCCATCTTTGTATACTTTGATTGAAAATCTCGTTATAGGCTGTGACGGCAAGCGCCCTGTCGTTTTCATTCCTCCTAGACTGAATATGGTACACATCCCTTAAATCGAAAATTGGTGGTTCTAAAATAAATGCGTAGTGATGTCCCTGTCTTAGTCACATGTTAACGAAATTACATGATTGAAACCACAAGGAATTTGAAAGGTTTATTAGTTTAAAGCAGGTTTTCTTCATTTTTTCCTTAACAAAGACACTTTCCAATTACACATAATGTCCGAATTAAAGTACAATAGCGAGTCAAAAAATTCAGAGGAAAATTATAAGAGGGTTTATTGCACAAAATTGTAGGAGTGTTTTACTGAAATATATTACAAAATTATGTAAAGATGAAGTTGACAATTCAGTGAAGCACTACTCTTGGAAAATATTGCACCATCGTTAAGTAATTACCATATGGATTCAAAGTCCGAAATATATACATTTCGGTTTTACTTTATTAATACTTCTGGCATGTGGGTCATAGAGAGCAGAGAATGGCATCTGTGCTTTTAAGAATAAGAATTTTCTGAAATTTTGAACGCGCATACTGGAAAGATACGAAGATGTACCTTACTGCTTGGGTTGGTTTTACTATTTCCTCATTTGCATCATTTTAAATGATTTAAGTAAATAAATCTTCTCATCAATATTGGCCTTCAATAAACGTTTTAATGATACAGCATGAACATTTGACTTTTTGTTTTAACAATACCCAAACATAAATTACATAAAAGAATCACCACGTGAATATCCATCTAAATATGTTGTTAAAGCAGCCTCTGGGCAAGCCTCTAATAATACGCACACAACACACATCAATATATAGAAACATTACGCTGCATTAATACAGGTTTATGTGCGAATAAAGTACCTTTTTTGTTGAAACGGGTTCTTTCGTATATTTTTATAATTATCTTTCACTAAAATGGAATTATTTAAAAGTGAAGTAACAGCACTTCCGAAAAGGTTAGATCAAATTTTGGACACATTACTATATACTGATGTCGAAAAACCTTGGTGTTGTGCATTCTGTAGGGAGAGCTATACACTAAATTCTAGAACACTGGCATCCAATAACCATTATCATGTAACGATGAAACGAAGCTTGTTCTTAAGTCTTATTTGTTAGCGAATGTACCTTGAAAGACATGTCAGCACATGCGGAGTGTTGCCAGTCATGAATAAATCTTGGTTTCACGCGAAATGCATTAACAGGATAAACTAAATGAGAGGTAGGAACGATACCCAACTCACCAAAATGATTTGAAACAATATTAAGTAATTTCTGTGTCATTTTAGAAGAGAAGCCTGATTAAACTTTTTCTTCAAAGATAAAGTGTCCTCATGGGACACACTCTGAAGTGTGATGATCTCTGAAGTCCCCGTAACCCTCTCCCCCATGCGAGGGGGGGCACAAGATTATTACTCAGAAACACCAAAGAACTCTGTCCGCCATTCAACACATGGAATGGCTTCTAGAGTCAGAATTCTGACAAATAAACATTTATACAACCTTTCACCCAACTTTCTTTCTCTTTCACCCAACACAGCAGATCGTACACACATCAAACGGCATTTATTCTCATTTTTTACCTCTTCCGAGCCGAGCGAAAGCAGGCAGGCATCTCCCGGTTGTCAACCTGGAATGAAAGCAGCTCCGAAGTGGATTTAGAGGCACATTCGGAAAGCAAAAAACCAGAAAAAAAAAAAACCCTAGGAAAGGGCGCACCCTCCTCAGGAAGCCCTGAGGTCGAGACCTCATTCTTTGAACTACTACACTATATTCTCTAATTGTTAAATTTCACAAAAGTGACCTTTAAGAATTTCAACACATAGTACGTATCTAAATTCAAAAAATTAACAACTTTTAAGCACTCACTTCTAAACACTATACTAAGTTAGATAAACAATTATGTTAATTCTACAACTTAAGAACTATGACTATCCTAAAACCTGTAAAATTCTTTCAGGACGTTCAATAGTATTATTTAACTACAAATGTACTCATTTTTTAACACAGAAAGAGACAAGATTAAACTCCTAAAAATTTACAGCGAACTTACACTTTCACTAAACATACTACTAATTCAAGAAACAATTAAAATATTTCAATTTTTAACAAACGAATTATAGTAACTCTTACTACAGGCTGAAAACAAATCAACCCTTACATTTTGGCCCATTCTCCTGAGTTCTGACACTGACCTGTACATGGTGGAGAAGCCAATATTCATTTTTATTCCAGATGATGTATGAAGCTTGCGGAGAACCTCCAATTATTCTCCTCCATGACATCCATCGTCGAATTAACTCTGATTCGGATAATCGAGCGTGATCAGTCACCAACCGATTTCTGATCACCCCTTAATGTGCCAGATGACTGGCTGAGTGTTACCATTTGATTTTTCACACTGTATAACTTTGTTTCGTTCTAGCCAAATCTGGCAACTTGTTTCAACTACTGTGATTAGATATACAATATTTTTCCCGGAGGGGATTGGATGCTGTTTAATTATCTGAGAAGCACTCAGGGAAGCGAAGCCGGCCCACGACTATTCTCCCGCCTAAACACTTTTGGCGAAACGACAGCTCACCAAAGATGAAGTCTATCTTCTACAAAACCGCAATTCCAGCAGTGAAAATTTGAAAGTCCTGCCCAACGGCAGGGTCTCTATCGCGTCGGAAGCACGTCGTGTGCCAGCTTAAAGACAAAGTCCCTTCTTGTAGAGTACATGAAGCGACCTGCAACGTTTTCTCAAGCTTTCTCATTAAAAAATGTCGGAGGAACATTAAACTCATGAATCTGAATATTACTTGGAAGAAGCATGACAAAATACATATCTTTAACACTTTTAGCCTTTTCAAAGTTATTGCATTGTAAAAAACCACGTTCTTCCTATTAAAAAACCGGGACAGTGTTTTTCATCGGACCATGCCACTGAGGTTCATTTTTTACATATTTCTTTGAGTCCAGACCCGTTCAAAACTAAACTTCATAAGTTGTTTCTGTTTGTGATCTGTAAAATTTGGAGGAACGTAACCTCTTCAAAAAATTTTAACGTTGACCCAAGATAAGATAAAACTAAAAAAGTTACATATGTGTACCCCTTTTTTTTCAATTAAATACTGTCACTTTTATTTGAAATTATTAAAAACATTCAAGAATGGACCGTGTATGGCGAATTTAAAGGGAGTTTAAAACAAAGTTCATATATAAGTCTCATTGAAGAACTAAAAACTTCTCTGAAGATCAGAGTGATATTTATTATTCCAGAAAGGTTTGCTGTGACATCAGTGTAAATATCCAAATATGTCGCAAAACTCGCATGTTCCATTTAAGCTAATTCCACAACGAACACAGGATGATATCGAACAAAAGAAAGCTGAAATTTTAATGGTGCAGAATATTCTTATAACTATGTTTCTCAATCAACAAAACGGTGGTCCATTCAGAGACGTGAATGTAATGGCACAAGGTATTCCTTTTTATTAAAGAGTTACTTTTGTTGAAGATGTGCACTTTCAACTTCCCTATGAAATGCATAGTAGGTAAGTCCCCTGTGCTCAACCAAACAAAAAAGATGACACCAAATATTCGGTTTTAATGAGCATTTCTTTAAAATCATTTCTGACGCGGATAAAAGTTTACCAAAGTAATTGAAATTCAAAGGAAACGTTTTGAAAAAATTCAACCAGATTTCTACATTGTGTAAAATATCCAAAAAAAGAAACAGCTACTTACTTCAACATAGCGGCTAAAAGCATGTTACTAAAATCAATAGATGGAATCAAGACAAAGCCATTTTAAAATCATACATTTAAAGGGAGATATATAGAAGGAAACAGGATAAATGTCTACCCCTTTTCGCCGAAGAATTTTGCATAGTGTAAAAATTCAAAATAAGTGAAAAGGTATTCTTTATTGCAAAAGTTATTCGAAGGCAAACAATTTTTCAAATACGTCTTCCTGCAGCGGAGCTAGCGAGAAAACGTTAGAGTTTTACGCCGACAGCGGAAAATGTGTGCATTACTTGAAGGGTATAATACTCCGCAAATATTTATTGTACTGAATTGCACAGTAAAAAAGAATATGAATAGAGGAGAGAGATTATAAAAGAATCTGAATGGAGATACAGCTGGAAACAGAAATATGTGAACACCACCTACCGAAAAAAACGGTCTATCACAAAACTCTTCAAATTCAAACCCAAGTGTTCCATTAAGCAAATGTTATACGTTGTTAAAATTTATTTTAAATAGCGCTTTAAGAAGCAGATACATTCAGAAAAAAATCGATTAAACTTTTGCGACCCTAGCAACGAAATTGTGCATTACTTTAAGAATAAAACACAAGCAAGGTGTTTTCATAGCTGGTAGTAACTGACAGAAAAAAATATTTTTCAAAAGTTTTAATTCTTTCAGATATTGCTGTAAACAGAAATGCGATTTTTGTGCCCACTAGAGGCACAGTTTTGCTTTGGAAGTTGAAATTATATATGAAACAGTTTGCATAGGCAACGTTCTCCAAGAACAACAAAAAAAAGTACAAATCGGACATTTAGAAGCAAAACCTTCTCCAAAAATAGCACATACATCTACGCCCGTAGCAGAAAAGCTATGTGCTATTTGAGCATAAGATTTTCTCAAATGGTTTCCATGCTGAGCGGTATGGTTCTACGAATGAAATTTTTCCATAGAATTTTCAGAAATTCAGGTTTTGCTGTAAATATATCGGAAGCAGAAATGAAAACTTTCTCCCGTGGTGGCCTAGCCATTTCTGACAAATATTTGAAATTATAAGGAAAACATTTCACATCGGAAACTGAGTGTGATGTACGAAAAGTTTTTCAAGTCGGACATCTAGAAGCTAAGATAATCGGGAAAACGCACTTTATCTTTATTTCTCCTTACGGAAATTCCACGAATTTCTTGTAGAACAGACTGCACTTAAAATAATTTTCGATATAAATCGAATCGAAAGGGAAAATAATTTTTAAACGGGTATTTACGGACAATTATATGGAATAAAGCGTTATTTGAAGAGGATATAATCTGCGTTTGTGTTATTATTAGTGAAGTTCTTCATCAGAAAAAAAACAGAGTACATGGAACATCATACTCACATTCCGTGCTTTCCAATAGAGAAAGGAATGTTTCGTATCAAACTCATATTTGCTGAGATACGGTGTCCTCAGGGGACAGACGGAAGGACGGACGAAGTGTTAACGTAAGCATGGATGAGAATAGCATTCAGGAAAAATAGTTAAATATCTCATAAAACACGCTACTGTCTCTTAAGTTCTGCAATTTTCGTATTATAAGTCAAGCTAAATTTATCATTAGTCGTTTTCGTAAAATGCACCATCCTAAAAAAACATATACGCGCTTTTGAAATAAACTAACACAAACGTTTTATTTTGTGTGTCACTGGGTAACATTTCTTTTTTACGCTCTCCAACCGTACGTTGAAGAAGCGTATATGCTCCAGCTTTTTCCGTCTGCCTGTCCGCACGATAACTCGCGTGAACATGGCTCGATTTCGATGATATTTTAGTATGTCGTACTGGTAAATCTGTGGACAAACCCTATAGAAAATGGGAGCAATGGGGTCAAATGTCAGGGCGTAGGAGCGGGATTCATTTTATCGCCCTTATGCGTCATAACTTACGTAAAAATGCTATGAATGCGACAAACTGTACCATTTTGTTCCGGAGGTATACTGAAATGGAGTTTAAGGTCAGGGCACAGAAGCAAGATTTATTCCACAGCCAGTATCATCATAAATTGACAAAAATGCTTCTATTTAGACAAAATTATTATGTTGTTCCGGAGATATTCTGAATAATCGGTTCTGTTGAATATCATTGAAATAGGGTCAACGCTCAGGGCACAGGAAAGACATTTATTCTACAGCCATTATCCTCATAACATGACTAAGAATGCTTCTATTGCGACAAAACGTTAGCATGTTTTTCAGGAGTTACACTGAATCGGTTATGTTAAATGTCATCGAAACTGGGTCAAAGCGCAGGGTACGGGTACGAGATTTATTATACAGCCATTATCCTCATAATTTGACTTGAAATGATTCTATTGCGACAAAACTTTAGTTATCGTTCCAAAGGTATACTGAACCAATTCTGTTTAATACCTTCGAAATGGGGTCCAAGGGTAGGACACTTTCTTAACTGATTTAACACGCCTTATTTTAAAGTAAAGTGAAGGACGTAGCCGAATTAAAAGCAATGGACGTTGTCTACTTTTAACAACAACAACAACACACTACGTTGTACATCTACATTTTTAGTGATACTCATGTGTAACTGGATCTCATAATTTTATATCAAACATTTTATCTTATAAACTCGTCCAACGAACGGGTACATATAGTATTTTATCAAAATTACATTGTTGTGCTGGGAGTTTGGAATGATCCCTTGGGATTGGAAGGATGCTATGATTGTTCCCTTGTATAAGAGAAAAGGTGATCAGACTGACTGCCAGAGCTATGGTGGTAGTAGCCTACTGAGTGTGCCAGGGAAAGTGTTATGTAAGGTTATTATTGAAAAAGTACGGGGTCTTACTTCAGATGAGTTCTGCGATGTTCATAGTGGTTTTGTGTCTGGTAAAGGCTACATTAACCAAATTTGTTTATTAAGCATGATGATTGAAAAGGATCTGGCTGTTGGTAAGAACGTTTTTCCTGCTTCATAGATTTACAGAGAGCTTGCAACCGAGTAAATATCGCCCTTTTGTGGAAGGTATTGAATAAATACGGTGTTAAACAAAATTGTACGCTGTGTGAAGAATAAGATCGGAGAAACGATATGGGAGCCCAATGTGTTAAGTGAAAGATGGGGTGAATAATTCTGTGAGTTATCAGATCAAGAAAGCAAAGGCAATTCTCAGACAGAAGCAGGTGATGTCACAGTGAAGGATGAAAGTACAAGAGGGATTTCAAGAGAAGAGGCGTGTAAAGCTATAAAATCTCTTCAGAATGGTTACGCTCCGAGAATTGATAGCATATGTGCTGAGATGTTGAAATATGGTAATGACTCTGTAATTCACAGGTTAATTGAAATTTGCCAATTGTGCCGGAAGTTAGGAATGGTCCCTCTGGATTGGAAGGACGCTATCATCATTCCCTTGTATAAGGGGCATTTGCCTACTCAGACGTAACAGGGAAGGTGTCAGGTTGGTTGATAAATGTTTACGGCACATTTTTAGCCAATGAGCGCCGAAGATGTTTGGCAAGGTCACTATTGAAAAAGAACGAGGTATAACATTAGAGAAAGTGTGGGTTATTTAGAATGGATTCATGCCTTGTAAAGTCTGCACTAAACCAAGTTTTGCGTTACGTGTGATGATTGAGAAGTATCTAGCTGTTGGTAAGGAAGTTTTTGCTGAATCCATTGATTTAGAGAAAGCATACGACCGAGTAAATAGGATACTTTTGTGGAAGGCATGGAATAAATATTATATTACTGGGAATCTACTTAATAATGTTAAAGCCATGTATGCTGGCAGTAGAGCTTGTGTTCGGGTGAATGGTGTTTTATCAAAACGGTTTTCTATTAGTGTAGGAGTCAGACAGGGTTGTGTAATATCACAATGGCTGTTTAATATATTTATGGATGCCTGCATGCGTGATGCCAAGATGAAAAATACTGTTTTATGTCTTGGTGATATCCTTGTATGCATATAGCTGTATGCTGATGACACAGTCCTGTCAGCAGTACTAACAGCTCCGTGCTCAAAAACCATAATTTTAGTTTTTTCATTATCTGTACTCAGAGTGCAAAGGTGTGCTGCGGAGTATGTTTTCCCGGATGTACTAAGTTTACATGAAATTCAAACTGAGTGTAAATACAGGAAAACCCAAAATTATGGTTTTTGAGCTAGGAGCTGTTAGTACTGAATATAATATAAGTTTAATTGGCACACTGCTTGACGAGGTAAATGAGTTTGTGTATTTAGGAAGCATGTCTGACAAAGATAACAAATTTGATGGTGAAATTAGTAGGCAACTGATTTCTTCATTGAAAGCCATAGCTGGTTTGGGAGGTTTTCACAGGAATGGTGGGTTCTGAAGAGGGTCCGCATGGCTGTGTATTAAGTGTAATTATTCCTATTCAGATGTGTGGATGAAGCTTAGGTACTACTGAAGAAACATTGGAGTAATTTGTGTGCAGGAGAAATGCGTTACTTACGGAGGGGTTGGTTGGTTGCGGCATGACACGTTCTGATCGTGTGAAGAATGAAGATGTGTGGCAGTTGTGTAATGTGAAGGAAAATGCTGGTAGCATGGTGAAGACTAACATGCTTCGGTGGTTTGGCATGTTGAAAGAATGAGCAATGAAATGCTTACTAAGAATTCTTTTTAACCCAAATGGCAGGAAAAAAATACAGAGCAGGGCCAAGGAAGTCATTGGAAGATCCGATTCAAGAGTGACTGCATGAGAAAAAGATTATGAGTATTAACTATAGAAGGTCGTGTGTACGTCGAGTGTTGGGTGTCAGAGAAGCTTCAGTTTTGTGCCAAGGTCACTATAAATGGAGACGTTTGATATAGCAACAATAAATAAAAAAAAACAGTTAAAATTTTCCTGATCGTTTGTATTTCTTTGTGGAGCTAACTTTAATCTCAGAGAACAGCTTTGTGATATGGATGTGTGTATGATTTGGAAGAAGGATTGAAATTGCCGAAGTTTTCAGTTTTATGTCCAAGAAATAAATTTTAGAAATTATGCATAAATTATTTTCAGAAATTGAACCTTCACTAATAGTTATTGGAGCTCGCCTGTCTAGTGTCTAGAGGTGGGAAACTATCGGTATCTATGGCTACCGATAGTTTCGACATTAAAAAAATAACAGTCGATAGTGTGTTGGCAAAATTTCTCAAGAGAAATTAGTTTATTTGCTTTCTGGGATGAAAAATTATTTCTGACAAGAAATTTTCTTACTTTACCACATTGTCAAAAAGCTAAACTCCGATAAACTTTGAAACTAACTTTTTTTTTGTTTGGGGTTTAAGGACCACAATGTGCAACTCGGTAAGCTGTGTAAGCAATCGTCCATCCCTGATTTAGGGCCACTAGTTTCAGGGAAGGGAGAAGCCAGTGCTCTAAGACAAACAAAACCACAACATCTATTTCTCACGGACCCATCTCGGACGAATGATCAGAAGCCAGAGCTTAGACAACTGCGCCACCGGTGCGGGGAATCTACGTTTGGACGATATCCTCTGGAAGTGAGTGAGCAAAAGTCACGAAAAAATAATTTGCCTAAAGAATGAGCTAATTCATCGCTCCTTAATTCTCATTTTCTGTTTACAAAAGCTAAAGAAGGAAATTCTGAAGTTTGGTATAAAAAATAATTTGTTCTATAGTGATTAGCAAGTCCTGGTAATAATTCGTGAGAAATTCAATAAATACGGTTTTGAGTGGGGCTGTTTCTCAATTGTTTTTTCCTGGGATCATATTAAAACGACAGCAGCTGGATGCTGTCGGTTTAAATTATGCCTAAGATTTGACGTATTACCCGACTTTTTGTAATTTTTTCCTGCAAAGGCTACATTTTGCGTAGACCTTATCCTTACCAAATAAAAAATAAAGTTGCACCAAAGATATTTTACATTTACCCATTATTACTGATTTCTTGCTCTCAACAAATAACTGTTTCAGCAACTGACGCGCCTTTAAACTTCTAGAACAAACAAGGACAATGCTTTTGACTTCGTCTTTATCCAACTCAAACGTATAACAGAGTGCAAAAACCACATACCCTCACCGTCTAATCTTTTGATTACAGTTAACTTCAGTTTCGCATTGCCAACCTATATCAATATGTGGGCTCAATGTTTTCGACTCCAGCATAAATGAGGTGAAATGAGCGTTTCAGTCAATGCCATCGGTAGAAGCTGAATATTTTACACCATGGTGATATACTTACAGCATCGAAATACGTAAAACTATCGATAGTTACCAAAACCTATCGATGCACTATCGATGTACTGAGTTGGGCATAACTATCGATACTAACGATAGTTTCATCGATAGTACCTCCACCTCTAATCACGGTTTTAAAGAAAATTTCATGACTAAGGAAGGTTGTGCGTGTTTACGAGCCATATTACTTGCAAAAAGACTTATTATCTGCGAAATTTAGAAGTTTGTTTTGCTGACTGCAAATTTTACCTGTCAACTAGCTACCAACAAGAACATTTCTAACCTATTAAACTATCAAAAAGCCACTTTCAAAGACGCACTGAGGTCGTGGCCTTTCAGATATAACAGAAATATATAATTTTATCCATACTTTTGTCCCCTGATTCTTCGCAAAATTTTAGGGTAATCCGAAGCTCATTGACCTTTGGATTCACAGGTTTCAAAGATGCGTCCTATAGGAAATATTGTGCCGCCTCTGTAGCCGAGAGGTCAAATGCACTAGCTGCGAATCTTTCGCTCGAGATGGTCGCGGATTTGGTTCTCAGAGTAGGCATGGGTGATGCTCTTGCCCTACGAACCTTCTGCCTTTCTTCACCGGAAATAGTGTGCCTAAGTTAGGGATGCATACATGAGTAGTTACTTTGTAATTATGAACACATGTATACATGAGTAGTTTGCGTAAGCTCTGTCAGTTTACAATTCAGAAGAGAAATATTTCTTCTTATTTTACAAGTAGTGAAATTACGCGTGCATGTACTGCATAATTATCTGAAGAAGTACATGTAATGAAGAAAATTAAATGCCAACTTCTCTCTTTGCAAATGAAATGTTTTCCTTTAGAGCTCTTAAAAATAGCACTTGAAATAAGCCTGATGGTGTCCGTTGGTTTCAGACTAGTGCAATGTTTGTTTGTTTTCTTTCTTATTGAGTTACAGGTCGCGTTATTGTATATGGTTATCCTTTGGCGGTGGTCACCGAACGTTTAGTTGAATATGCGAGTGGACTAGAAAACAAAAAGGAATATCTTATACAGACTTTCAGTTACGTACAGATAAAAATATTTTTTTAAATGTTTGTACCGTCCCGTCTGCTGTATTGGATACAAAGGTAAATTATAGCATTTAATGATAACTTGAGTTGTTTTCGTGCTAGGAGCTACTCAACACAACACGAATACTGATAAAAATTTATCACATTTTCTTCTTTTTTTTATTTCTGAGAAAAGTATCAACACGAACAAACGCCAATATGTGTCCTCTAATAAAAAAGGTTCGCAACATTAAAACTGATCCTTATGAGTCAGTTTCGGTATGGTTTATATTCTTAGCATAGTGACAAAAGACTTCACTACGTCCAGACAAATTTTATCGTAAACATCCATTCGAAAAAAATTAAACCCAGTGACATGTGCTTTTGGAATTCAATATATGCAAAGTTGTTATTATTTCCATGTCCTTCGTAGGTAGCTTTGCACATTTATCTGAATAACGAGGGAAATTTCTCGTGGTATAAAACGGATTGTCAGTAAAAGTTCGGATTTCCAGCAAACGTGTGACCTTTTGCAACTTATTGCAAAATCTATTACCAGGAACCACTGGTAATAGATTTTGCAATAAGGAGCTGTTTTTTCCAAATTCCTGAATGAGCAGATTGTGATTTTGTAAAATTAATCTATTCTTTCGACAGGTACATTTTAGGTTTTTTTCGTTTAACTGGAGACATGTGTTACTGAAAAAATACCTGCAGCTAGGCAATGCGTTCTTCCTAAACAGTTACATCTTGATTTTGTAATGAAGTTGACTCTCACTTGTGCAAAAAATAAGTAACCAATGCTGTTCAGACATTTTACAATTTCATCAACCTGTGAAATCTTTGCCAATTACGTAAATATTTTAATCATCATGCATACCTCTGGAAACATTGGCAAGTGTTATAATGTCGATGCACCTGCAGTTTATAAACACCAAACTATATGCAGAAGCTTTTTAAAAGAACCTTAACCCTACTTTTCGCATATCGGAATATTCCTCAAAAGTATGATATAAGGGAGTATTTGATGAAAAACAACGATGATCTTGAAGTTTTGTTGTCCCGCATCACTCCGAAGACCTATTATCAAGTGTTATAGATACAATAAATATAAATAATTTCACTATTTTATAGGACATAATCTTATATATTATGCTAAGAAATTTAAATAACAGCAAACTAAGTATGTCCTGTTCAAATTAAGTATGTTGTCCAGATCACGTGGAGATTAAAAGGAAGAAAAAAGATGCTTGGCATGGGCAGGGACAGGTGTTTTGCATGTGCTCGCCGTAGCATTTCTATGAAAAAACAAAGTTAAATTGCTATTGTGTGATAAAAATGAGTACTATTTCAATAATTAGAAATACCTAACGATTAATTATTGGCATTTGGTTTGATGTATAAGTGTTGCATTAAAAACCGTTGTATTTTTTTATTTGTGTGCAGTACTAATTTTTGAAAATAAATTTTATAAGATCATATTATACTCCGAACGACGCACAGCGGTCTTGTGGACTTTTCGAATTTTAAAAACGCTTAAAAGAGCGACTTAATATGACAGTTAAAATGAACTTCTCTTTCGGCTGTTACGGTTTCGTGTTTGGATAATTTAGCTGTACTGTACTTTCCGTGTAGGAAAGTGTAAGGTTTATCCATACAGTAAAACATGTCATGGTATTTTGAATGAAAATACGCACGCTTCTTGAGGAAGAATTCGAATTTCCCATCATGTAAGTTAATCAAAGAGTTAAATACATGTATATTTTCGAAAAGGGAAAATGACAAAGAACACCAAACGGTTTAGCATCCTTCTGCCTGGAACACGCTGTATTTCTTATAAAGGCTAAAAAAACTATAAAATTTTAAGCGGGAACAGCGTGCGCTGATGAAATGTATACCTAAGAAAAAATAGTACAGAAAATAAATTAGAGTTTCAGAAATATATGGTTTCCCAACACGAACCGAATTTGAGCTACATATATTCTTGTAGTCTCACACCGAAAAACACCAGGCGCCGGGAAGGAGACAATTGTATTAATTTCCATGGAACTAATTTTATTTAAAAAGTTTAAAATTTTACTACGTACTCTATCATAGCATTGTGGTAAATTTCAGGTCAAGTATCACGTCACCAATTTTTGGCGATAGTACTTTCAATGTGAACGAGCTTCTGATTTCTCTCTGAGGATTTCACTGCCAAATATTTTGTTATCACGAGGAATATGTTTAGGAAATTTAACTAACGTTTCAACCGGAAGTAACGAAATAACTTAGTATTAGCAAAGTGGGCTAAATAAGGTCGAACGAAGGTATTCACTTCGAGTGTCAAGTGGAACAATACAGAATCGTTTGTTTGAAGCAGGACTATGTGTAAGCGTGACGCTGACAATGTTACCACAGAACTCTGGTCACCGTCGAGCACGTTTGCGGTGGTGTCAAGAACGAGTTCATTGGAGGAAAGGATGGCATTCAGTGAGTTTCAGTGATGAAAGCCGAATCTGGTTGGAAGCGTCCGACAATCGTGTAAGCTTCGGAAGGCTGCAAAGTGAGTGGCATTTGCCGTCGTGCATCCGCCAACGACATACAGGGTCCAACGCCGGGCATCATGTTCTGAGGGGCCATTAGTTATCACTCTCGTACGTGTCTGGTGTTTATACGGGGTACACTAAATAGCAGTATGTACGTCAGAAACATCCTGTAACCGTTGCCCAGCCATTTTGAATGTGATACACAATGCTTTATGTCAGGAAGATAACGTGGGCTTACATTCCGCCCGGGTTACTGAACGTGTTTTTCAGGCTGTGCATCAACTTACTTGGCCAGCACGCTCTCCATACTTCTCCCCAATCGAGAATGTCTGGGACTGGGTCGGACAAAGGCATGGAATACTGTCCATCAGCGTGATATCCAACATTTCTACGACTATTGCATGCCAGATTGAAAGCTGGTGTTGCTGCAGGAGGTTGTGCAGAACCTTATTAAAGTGTACCTTCTGTACATTGTAATACGCATTAAAAGGTAAAATAAAAATTGAATGACTCCACACGTGTGATCACTTCTCTTTCTTAAGTTGTTGCTACGCCATGAATCGAATTGTTGCAGCCGCAATTTTTAACAGTGTTCTTTTTACATTTTCCGGCAGCGTATATAGTTGAAGAAAAATTACGATCCTGTCTTGACAAAATCGCATTCATAAATAACACTTCATGAGTGGATGGACGATAAACTGGATAGACGATAACTCTATATGCTCTACTGCTCCACGCTTTATTTGCCGAAAATTCGTCATCACCACATCATCTGTGACGTAACTACTCCAATCGCAATTGGCGTCTATTACAAAAAACGGGTAGAACCTTTGCACACACCCAAAAATTACTCCAACCAAAATAGAACAATAATTTATGTGTAAACTACAATGCATGGTAATGTAAAAACTTTTAAAGCACATATTTCAGCAGATAGATTACTTGTACATAATTCTTTGAAACATTTTCTTTCATAAAATAGTAAAATATATATCATTTTGTCTGTGAAATAAGTGCCGAAGTAACATTCCTACGAAAACTTTTAAGCAAATGCAGATTTAACTCTTCACAATGTAAATAAGGAACACGAAATATTATGAAAAATTGCTAGGGAGCACACTGAAGATTGTGTTCATTAGGCAATGGCGTTTTTTAGGTGACCATTAAACGTAACGTATTTTCTAAAGTTTTGCTGAAATTCGGAACTTTGCAGATAAAAGAGAAAAATATTTTGTTTATTCATATAATCAAGGTTTTAACTGATATGTGATTTTTGCATACAAAACAATCATTTCTGTGAAGCTACTTGAATATATGCTTACTACTTTTATTTTTAAGGACAACGACAGGACAGCAGAGTTCAAAGTAAATGCAGCCACTCTGAGATGAAGATATGTTGCCTCTTTTTGTTTCATCTTCTATGATCATTGGTTACATTGACCCAAATTGAGAGAGCACACTTCTAATTCTCAGTCTGATATCTTATGCTATTAGGCACATTGCTTTTTTTTATTGGAGGTTTAACGACCACCGTGAGCAACTCAGTGAACTATAAATAGTTGCCCTTCCCTAATTTAGGGTGCACTGGTTTCAGAGAAGGGAAAGAGCCAGCGCTCTGACATAAAAACGATATCGATGCCTCACCGGGATTCGAACCCGAAAACACTTCAGGCAAGTGATTAGAAACCATCTCTTAGACCACTGAGCCACCCGGGCGGCACATTGCATTTATGTGGCGTATAACAACGTACTTATAATCGCAACGCCAAAAAAGTTATTTGTTCCTTTATTACTGGGATATTTCTTATTTTTCGGCTTAAGATCTTGTTGTGTGTTTCTTTACACTGAGATCCAACAAACGTAGTTGAAGATCCACAAACTACTCTACGCCTGTTATGTAAATAAGGAGGAGCCTTCGTCTTACTGTAGAGGCAGTGGCTTTCTCAGCTTTACAGTTGATTGACCGAGACAATGTTTACAAAGGTAGTATATAAAATTACCTCTCAAAGAAATGTATTCGCCAGTCGAAATATTCCGTGTCCAGATCTGCTCCGTGAAACAGTGTAGTGCAGGAGCCAACTTATATCGTTCAGTCTTATCAGCTGCGGCTTAAAAATTACTGTTAACGATAATGCTGATGTCTAAAAATCTTTTGTAGGTTACTACGCAATGTCAAAGTCGCTTCAAAGGCAAATTTTAGATCAAATCGTTGCAATGCTTTCAAATTATGTAGCACCTACATTATACAGACCACTTTCTTCCCTCAGAGGTGACAATAAAGGGTATTTACAAAATTAGATGTCCAAACACGCAGTTATGCTATATTAGTTTACATTAATTATTAAATAACTGCTTGGGGTTTTTTGTGACTGCATTGACTGGCAGCCGGATATGCCCTCGGTTTTCTCTACTAGCTTTCGATAGACTAGTTCAGCTGACAACGTTTCAGACGTGACGGGGGTATAGTACTCAAATTAATATTTTATTGCTGGGAAAACGAGCAAATCCCTACAGTTTTCTCGTTTTTTATATGCAAGGACGAAACGTTTTTGATACAATTACATGTTTTACTCTCAAGTACCGTACATAAGTTTTATCAATTCTAACAAATCCAAAATGGATCACGTCAGTGATATCAAAGATTTAACGGATGTTAAATCCTGACGAATATTAATGAATACCGAAAGAAAAATTAACTGAGTGATTTGAATTGAGTATCTAATATATGTATTTCTCATACGTTGGAGCCTTTTGAACAACCAGGCAGGTTGATATAAAACAGGACAACATCCGTAATTGTTTTTAAGATGAGTTACAAGTGACTCATAGGAGACTGGTGTTCCGTCCAAGGCGTTACCTCATTGGTGGGAGCCGGTCAAGTGGAAAAACAAATCCCACCAATTGGCGTAATCCTCTAGAACACGGAACACCAATGCTCTTTTCATTAAATTGAAACATCAGAACGGAAAGGTGCACAACAATAATGCTAATATATCCTTCATAAAAACTTAAAATAGAAAAGGTTTGTGTTGACTTATACCAGAAATTCTTCTTTCCAGTACCGAAATTTTGTAGTCCACTTTATCTTGCACGAAGCACTTTTACTTTCTTCAATCTGCGTTTTATAATTTGAGTTCGAATAAATGGAACATATGTGGATTCGGAAAGCTTTTAGTTCTAGTTTATTGATCGACGGAATCCATAGTGATCTGTAATTCCAAGCTTTCTTGATCAAATGAATACATTGTAATCTGCTGTAATCCCCTGCTAAATTAGTGGTAAATATTCATGGCTCACGCGAAGTCTTTCACATGCCGCAATTCTTTAAAAATCTCATGTAGTTCAATGGTTGGTTCTGATATATTTGCCTAAATATTTCAGAAGTGCTTTATTAACTGCTCTCTCTGAAACTACTTCGCGAATCCTAATAAAAAAATTAAGTAGTTATAGAATGTTTCATTGAGTGCTTTGACATTTATACAATAATATCTGGTAGATCTATTTTCCGGCACGGGGGCGAAGACTGAACATGGTGTCTGTTCAGCTAATTAATAGCATAATATCAAATAGAGACACAATGACCTCCAAAAGGAAACCTCCTTCAGCAAAACGTGCATAAAAGTGGAGAAAAGCATTATGTATCGATTATGTTCTTACAGTAAGTACGCAGCACGTTAATATACAAGGATTTAATTTACAGTCTGTAGTAGCTCTGTAACTACGGTTTCATTTTTTTAAAACGCAGGGACCTGTGTTTTCGGCATATGGCAGGAGACGACTTTCTGCAGAACTCCTGGCCTCCCCTTATGCACCACGTCGAATAATCTATTGAAATTTCTAAATGAGAAAGCAAAATATATTGCCTTCAATTCGGTCTTGATACAACTGTCCTGAAAGGCAATACTACGGTCTTGAAAATCATCCCGAAAGCTTTCTATGCTGTATGATTCTGTTCGATAAGAACTTGCTTAAAAGCTTTTGAAATTGATATATCCGTTCCGCAGAAACATTAAAATCGCTTTGACCGATTTAAGTGACAGCTGTAGTATATTAATTGCATAATCATCGCGATCCCTCTGATACCGGTGGGTAGCATTCACTTTGGTTTTGCAAAGCCACGGGAGCAACAATGCGTGGGTCTCATGCATCTTGCAAAGAATATACCTCAGAAGCAAGAAGCTGCCACGTAGTTGAATTGAAGGTGACAGATGTGTCGACAGCTGTAGCACAGTGCGCTTCAAGAATAGCAACGGCCAGATTCTAACGGAGGCAGTCCTTTTTCGCTCTGCCAATGTCTAAATTTTTATCTCTCAAAATGAATTAGTATCAAATGTTTCCTTTTTTATTTTGCTTGACTTAATTTATTTAATGTTTCCGAATGAAATTACACGTGTATTTGTTTCTGATTTCAATCGGCCTTGGTGAGAAAGAAGAGAACCCTGACATACACTGCAATGAACACTCTGATTTGGTGAAGTACGGTCACCTTGTTTTTTAATTGTTTTTTTTTCACTCAATTTTGGTGCACTTCTGTGATTATTTGTTTTTGTATAGCTTTGCGCGTGTTCTTCTCGGATTAATCTCCAGGGTTGGAGGAATTCGTAGCGTTTGTTCGAAAGAAAATTTAACTTAAGAAATCCTACTTTTCTATTCTATTAAATTTGGGATTGCCTTACTTTTTCTTTCTTTCAATATGTACTGAAACATTAAAATGTAGAAGTACAAAACGCAAACTCTGTTTGTACTGGTTTCGTCTTGTACTCGGTATTGTATTATACGTGGATGTAGAAACGGAAATTGAAATATTTCGCCCCATATCGACTTATAAACCGAAAAATACAGTAAATTTTCTTTCAATTTTTAAATGTCACTAATTTCTACATAACATTCATTCATTACAGTGAAGTAAAAAAAAGGTCATCCTGCATCACGTAGAACATTTTTCTGAGTTTTTATCACTAAGAACCCATTCGAGAAAAACAAATCTCTTATGAAACACTCTATTTCGTTGAAACACCTGTCTTGAGAAAAACATGATTTCATTTAAGACATTCCAGAGGAAAATTCTTGGCTTCAGTTTAGGAGCACTAGGGCAATTTACAATACCTACTGATTCGAAACGACTTTCAGCGAGAGATATGTTTTATTGAAATTTGTAGTTTTTCAGTACCTCCAAAGGTGAAATCTTCACAAGGTGAGATATCGAAAACCCACCTGCAATATTTTTACTTCCACAGTAAATGTCTTCATATTCCGTTACCTTCAACCCTGCGTGTTTCATCCTTTACCTTTGAATGTATATTCCGTAAATGATAATTAAATTATACATATTACAAAATGAACATACTTTCACTTTTAATTAACTGCAAATTAAGAATTTAATTTTGAGCTTTCTGTTTCAGTTAGTTTCCTTTGTCTTTAAGTCTGGTCGTTTCAGTGTCTACTTCCCAAAAACTTAGAAAAAAAGGTAGTGCGATTGAGCACTTCATTTCGTGAACACATCTAAACTCAGAAAACTCTCATTTTGCTGTAATGTAAATTACGCTTGAAGACAGCAAAATTGCAGAAACAAAGGCAAATAATTTTCCAGAGATGAGCTAAGGCAAAGCGAAAGACAACCATAAAAAGTAATTTTTTTATTTTTAATTCATGAAAATCATCAAAGAAAACTGCGCCATCCCTGCTTTTTTTTACAAATTCAAGACTTAAAACAACTGAAAATTTAATTAGTAGCACATGTGAACCAGCCGTGTAAGCGTTATATTTATCTGATAGCCTTTGCATAATTTTTCAGATTTGGTTTTAGCGTGAAATGGCATAACTTCATTTACTGTAACGGGAATCGGATAAATAATGTACATTCTATTGAAGTTAATAACATTGACGATCGCTGTGACCAGATAATATCTTTTTATTAATATTTTCAATGTGCCCCATCCTTAACAAAAAGAAAGAAAGGCGTTTGACATAGAAGTTTACAAGAAACCTTTTCCTATACATAATTCTATATTATAAATTCATATTTTATTAGATTAGTTACTGAAAAATATTGCTGTTTACTTGTAAAGTTTAGTATATCCTCCCAAATATATTTATCTATAGTGAATTGCCCTTCCGTTACAATAAAAAATATCTGCACTCTAATAACTACTAGAAATTTTTGGTTGCTAAGGCAAAGCATTTCTCAAGAAGATTGAAATTTTGTAGGACTGTGATAGAATTTAGCAAAACTCAGCAAAGTAATTAATCGAAATATCACAATTTACGGGGATGCAATTTTTGAATGATATGATTATATTCCGGAATTCATAGAATTAGAGTAAGTCAGAAGTAGAATAAATCAATAGATGAGAAGTAAAACGTAGTGCTTTCAATTATACCAGTGAGGAACCTTAAGCATCTCTCGGGAATAACAGCAATATTCGGGAGAAGGCGCTTTAAAACATAAGCCATCAAATTATAATCCAAATTTGAAACCAGGATTTTGTTGCCTAATGCTCTCGTAAACTTCACGTTATGCGCTCATGTCCAACAAATATTTCGTTTAAAATGTTATAAATAAGATTTTAAACGGCTGAACTATGAAACTAGTTAAAAAAGCTTAACCACTTATCTCATGAAATAAAATCGCTCGCAATCGCCTTAAATTCATGAATTTTGAACGCATGTTCACTCGCTAAACATAATCGTGCATATCTTGAAAATATCAAAAATGCAGCATTTTTAAATGTGTTTTCATGTAAAGAGATAAATTTTACATCCTAGGTCTGTCGTTAAATATGGCAAAATAATGAATTCGATATGTACATATTTGAAGATTGTTTGAAAATTCATGCCAAACCACATGTTATTCAGAATGTATTAACCCTTTAAGCTGCAGATGTGATTGATTCAAATAGCGGCCAAGACTTTCTGCGCTTTGAAGCAAAAATGTTCACATTGCTGCCTCGGTTTAGGAAAGCTGCTGCAAAACAGTTCATTTCCACTCTTCTATAATAGCAGTGCTTACCATATACCTGTGACAGGTTTTAAAAGCTGTGTTTTAGTCGCCTTGTTTCCCTTCTCTGTAACCCAAGGTATGAAGGAAAAAACAGAATTTACGAGAAGGACAACACATCACTTGGCAAAATATAAGTTTCGCAATTATTTACTCTTACCATGCTTAGGTTCGTCTGTTTTGTCACAGACATTTTAGATGGGAAATCAGTTGTCAAATATTTCTGAAAAAGCATTCATGCTCGAAAATTAAGAACAATTATGAATCGCAAGAAATTGTTGCACTACACAAAGTGATTCTTCAGGTAAACTACTCCATACATTTTCCGGAATGACCAATTCCACCTGTTGCTCCAATAGACCGATGTCGGAACTACGAGCACCACACACATCACGTAGAACCCTGCGGTTTATAAAAGACAATTTAGTAAAATCATGCAGTGCATTGATTATGATACGCTTTCCAACATACTAGAAATCATTACTCAAGTTATTGGAAAATGGCTGTGGAATAAATCTCACTCCTGTGCCCTGACCTTTGATCCCATTTCGATGATATTCAACAGAACTGGTTCAGTATACCTCCGAAATAACATCATAAAGTTTTGTCGCAATCGAAGCAATTTTACGTAAGTTATGATGCATAAGGGCTATGGAATAGATCCCGCATCTGTGTCCTAATCTTTGACACATTTCGATCATTTTCAATAGGAATCGTCCACCGGCAGGTCCTTACAGCATACAAATATTTCAATCAATTCGAAACATTTTTACGTAAGTTATGACGCATAATGGAGATGGAAGTGATTCCGCTCCTATGTCCTGATCTTTGACCCCCAATTCGCCAATTTTCAATAAAGTTTGTCTCAAGGTTATCCCTACCACATACTAACATTTAATCGAAATCGAACCTTTTTTACGTTAGTAATGATGCATACGATCAGTGGAATGGATCCCGCTCCTACGTCCTGACCTTTGACCCCATTTCGTTCACTTTCAATAGAGTTCCTTCCCAGTTTTTCACCTACCACATACTAAAATTTCATCGAAATCGAACGACTTTTACACGAGTTATCGTGCGGACGAGCATACGCACACAACGCGTGACCTAATGAGGCAGATATGAATCGCGACCATCTGCTGGCAAAACTGTGACGTCATAAAACTTTAATAGAATTCGCACACAACGCGTGACGTAATGAGACAGATGGCGTGACCGCGCGCCAACATCTAATCGGAAGACGACATGGCATTACACTAAAAACATGGTAATTCGGGGTGGTTATTAACCCACTAAACGAATTTTCCTAAAGTCGAGATCAAGCTAAAGCGATTTCTATTACCAGAAAATGGTAGGTTAACGACTTTCATCAAAATCCTGAGAGCCGTTTTCAAAATAAAATTTACATACATACAAGAATTGCTCCTTTAAGGTGAACGTCAAGTAAGTTTGCTTCCTGTAGTTCGAATGGAAAAATTTCTGTACACATTTTCTTTTCAAATAATGCGTTCCCAAGGATGAAAATTTAAACATCGATTAAAATATCTTCATTTTATAACTTGCAATACTTAATATTTTCGAAAACATAACCATAATTATGCAATCCAACATTTGTTTGTCTACTGACGTCATCAAAGTACAGGTCGCGCCATCTTTTTTCTGGACAATTAATGCGTTCACAAGGATGAAAATGTGAACATCGATTAAAAAGCTTCATTTTATAACTTGGAATACCTAATATTTTCTAAAACATAACCATAATTATGCAATCCAACATTTGTTTGTCTACTGACGTCATCAAAGTACAGGTCGCGCCATTTTTTTCTATTTTCAAAACCCACAAAGGAAAAGTCATTGATTTTTAATATAAATATGGTTATGTTTTAGAAAATATTAAGTATTCCAAGTGATAATAAGAAGTTATTTTAATCGATGTTCAAATTTTTATCCTTGGGGACACATTAATTGTGAAGGAAATGTATACGAAAGTTTTTCCATTGAAAGTATAGGAAGTAAAATCACTTGACGTCCACCTTAATAATATGGGATAAGGGCGATGGAATGGATCGCAATTCTGTATGTCCTGACCTTTGAACCCATTTCTTCAATTTTCAATAGGGTTCATCTCCAGGTGGTCCCCTACCACATACTGAAATTTCGTCGAAATCGAACCATTTTTACACACGTTATGACGCATAAAGGCAATGGAATGCATCCCGCTCTTATGTCCTGACCTTTGACGCCAATTCACCCATTTTGAATAGGGTTCGTGTCCAGGTAGTCCCTTACCACATAGTCAAATTTCATTGAAATCGAACCATATTTACGCACGTTATGACGTATAAGTGCCATGGAATGGATCCCGCTCCTACGTCGTGACCTGTGACCCTATTTGTCCCATTTCAATAGGGTTCGTCCCCGGGTAGTCCCCTACCACATACTAAAATTTCATCGAAATTGAACAACTTTTACGCCAGTTATCGTGCGGACAGGCTGACGGACAAAGCTGGAGCATATTCGCTTCTTCAACCTACGGTTGGAAAGCGTAAAAAAAGACATAGCAACAGAATAGAGCAGGTATTGTTCATTTCTGTGGTCCGACAGAGTTGTATACCAAATGAATATTGCTCAGAGAACCAATATTGAGGATGATATGCGGGGCAGAATCATCGGTCGACTTGAGGCTTGCTAAACTCCAATGGCAGTGTATCAGGTTCTGCATATTCGATAAAGTGTCATTTCTAGGCTCTGGAGGCGATTCCAACAGGATGGAAATATGTCTTGGCGCTGCAAAAGAGGATGTCTGCGGTTAAAGACGCCGCAAAGATACCGTCTTTTATCATTTACTGGAAGACAACGCAGGTAGAGTTAAGCCAATGTCCTTGCCAGAGACGTTTCAGTTGCCAAATTTACCACGGTTCCAAGGTTTACAGATTATTGAGAAGTACGGCCTGTATGTCTCCATAACTGCCAGCTGCATCCCGTTAACTGCAGCCCATCGAAAAGACAAGTAGTCTGGTTCAGATAACATCGTATTTGGACAGATGCATAATGGGCTTCTATATTGTTTCCTGAAGAATCAGGCTTTAGGATGCACATTGATTCACGCAATGCTTTCATCTTGGGAACACATGGGACTCGATACTACACCTCCAACATCCCCGAACATCATCGCTTTGGCGATTGTGTAATTCTTGTGCGGGGCGAAATAATGTTGTGTTCACGTACACACCTCCATGTGTTCGAAAGAGGAGCAGTGAAAGGCTAGATGTACCAGATGTCATTCTACAACAATATGTCCTGCTATTTAGGGGTGTGACGGGACTTGAGTTCGTGTTTATGAATGACAACGCATGTCCTTTCCACTTAACAGTGCGAGTCGCCGTAATCCATGCATACTTAGAAAGTGAGGATACTGTATCTCAAGATTACTTTTGCCAGCTCGGTCTTCCTGTTTAAACCACTATAAGCATGAATGGGACACAGTAAAGAGACGTATTGCAGGTCGATATCTACCTCCTAGATCTCTTCTGGAAACTTGGAGAGCATTGGTTTACGGGTGGGTCCCAGTACCTGAAACACAGTTTCGTAATCTGGTGCTGAGTATACCCAGACGCTGTACTGCATGTGTCGCTGTGGCAGGCCAACATACAACATACTGAACACTTTTTAACAGCATTATATATTTGTGTTCTGCACGAGACTTGCATTGCAAATGAACTCCGGGGAGCTGTTTTTTCTTTATTTTGACCACTATTGAGGATCCTTTAGTTTGTTCTTTCCGTTCTGAATTTTCCTTAAGTTCAGTATGCTCCTTATCCAGAACCTTTTGGTCGTAGCTCTAAAGCTAAAAGAGTCGAGACTGACGTTATCCTTTATCTTTGAGCATGAATGAAATTCAGCAAAATGTTCACTTTAGTAACAAAACTAAGGGGAGAAGCAACGGCTTCGGATGAGAGGTTTACTCCTTCGAAGCAGTTCGATCCACTGCTTAGACTGAGTATACGCTTTTCAGCTGATATCGACCCATTGTGCTGTACTCTTTTTAACATTGTGCTGTACTCTTTTCAACATTGTGCTGTACTCTTTTTAACATTGTGCTGTACTCTTTTCAACATTGTGCTGTACTCTTTTATCATTTTGCTGTACTCTTTTCAACATTGTGCTGTACTCTTTTCCACATGTACTCTTTTTCAGCTGAATTTGACCAATTGTTTTGTACTCTTTTCAACATGTGCTGTACTCTTTCAACATTGTGATGTACTCTTTTCAACACTGTGCTGTACTTTTTTCAACGTGTAAGCTTTTCAGCTGATTTCGACCCATTGTGCTGTACTCTTTTCAGCTGATTTATGCCCATTGTGCTGTACTCTTTTCAACATGCACTCTTTTCAGCTGATTTCGACTCATTGTGCTGTACTCTTTTCAGCTGATTTATGCCCATTGTGCTGTACTCTTTTCAACATTGTGCTGTACTCTTTTTAACATGCACTATTTTCAACTGATTTCGACTCATTGTGCTGACCCCGAATTAATTAGTTTCAAGAAGTGAAATTGTTACATTTAACAACCATACCGCCCAAAAGGCCCTAAAATGCAGCCGAAAACATTTTACTGAATTGCATTTCCGGAGTGTGTTGAATTTTGTACCTTAACACGTGTTTTGAATCTGTATGGTCCTACGCGCTTAGCAGAAGTAAACTTCAGTCATCATTATTTCTTCTAAACACAAAAGGGAAACAGAATTGGAATTATTTTTGGAATGTGTCATTTGCTCATATGACATCGCATCGCATCTCTGTGGTCGGGTGTACTTACTGACCCGGGGAACTCGGGTAGTCAATGCATATCAAACTTATAGACCGGATGTTTCGCGTGGTCACTTAACAATAAATCTTATTTTGATAACCAGTAACACAGGGACGGAAATGTAAAGAGTAGTAACAGGCAATTTACAGCTCTATGGTATTCTGGCCGACGTACGATATTTGGGGTCTGGTTAATTAAATTGTTAATGAACATTCATGCTTCATTTTTAAATCATTTTAAAATTTCTTAAATGTTAGAAATTACTGTCCTTCTTTGCTGATTAATTTCAAATCGTTCATTCAGTACCAAATACGAAAAAAATGAGAACTTGTGGGTGAACAGGATCTCACATTTATTTCTCCAATTCCCGACATTTGGATCACTGAAGAATGATCAGCATTAGGGATATTGGGAATGATAAACGACGTGTGACAGGAAACAGTCGTTTAACGTGGATATCAAATGATTTATTTACCAAAAAGGTTTGGAAAAGGGTGGTATCTCTTCTAAAATTGTTATACTGCTCTTTCTTTCCGTAAATAACAGGGAACTGTCAGTTATAGTTTCGTGATGACTTTTCAAAATATTCCGTTATGGGCTTCATTGGGAGCCTAAACTATGCCATATTTATTACTATTAGGTTCTCTGCTTTGGAATATAGACTGGATGAATTCTAGGCGGTAGGGAATTTTATCCATTATTATGTTAATTTCGGGGTTATTAAAAACCATTTTCAAATTGTTCTATTAGTGCATGGTTTCTAACTACGGGTAATATAATATCACGGATGAAATCACATTCCAAAAGTTTCCGTGCAAATGTTTTTTTATTTTGTGCTTCATTAAAGACGTTATGAAAAGTATATCATCTGTCCACATTCATAAAATGTAATTGTGAAATTGCTTTATGATGTATTAAATCAGCTTTCAGTAAAATTTTTGTAAAAGCGACAACTTCTATATTTTCTCAAATTCTACTGTTGGCTAGTACCTTGGATATTTTAAAAAGTTTTAAGAAGAAAATATTGCCTTCTGAAATACATAGTTTCCTGTTGAGAAACACAAGAAAGACCGTGTTTCGAGTGTGATGGGGGGAATCCTGGTAAAACGTTCTTCACCAAACTACTAATAGGGAATGGTTTCGAAAGTCTTACTAAAACAGAAATGTTTGTGTTGTAGGAAGTAGTAATGCACTTATCTGTAAAATTCAGGCCACCATGCATGCTTCAGTTGAATGTCTCTAATATTTAGTATAATATTCTTTTACATTTGCTAGAAAATTATATCATTTTACAGCGGCTAAGGCCATCAAAGATTTTAGGCACAAAATTAAAAAAAAGCATAAAGCGTTATGGGTATGTGACGCTCACAAAAAATATGAAATACAACTTTGTTCATGTTCCATACTGCTGTGAAATTGCATCCGCATCATCGTGCTAATGGATGTAATATGTTTTTTAAATATTTATCGTAAAGGAAAAGCACAATTTGTTTTCCCTGCGGTTTCCATCCACAAAACGTCCATACCATGCTAAAATAATATGGCATATGTTCCTTATTTTCAGCATTACATGGAAAGGACTCCTGGCAATTTTGCTGTACAATTGAGAACTTTGCTCTTTGGGGAAAAGTGCATGAATTTTCAATTGATTTTTTTTATTAAAGGTTTAACCACCACCGTGAGCAACTCAACAGGCTATAAGCAGTCGCCCGACTCTAAATTAGGGTCAGTGGCTCCAGGAAATGGAGAGAGCCAGTGCCGTGAGGCAAACGCAAAATCCATGCCTCACTGGGAATCGAATTCGGACCCTTCTCGGACGAATGGTCATAAACCATCGCTTAGACCAGTGCTTCTCAACCTTTTCACAGATTGTACCTCTTTTAGGACATGATAATATTCGAGTAAAATCATTGGCTTACCAAGGTGTCAAAAACGTGATGACCAAATAAAAAAAGAAAAAAAGTGAAAAAGTACGGCAACTTTCCACACTTTTAATGGGAAATTTGTGCTTGTTTCTCTGACATTAATCTTTGCACTCGTGGCTGGAGAGTGCTTACTGATAGAATTAAATCAGATTTCAGCTGAAGAAAATTCCTTTCCTTAGTTTTTATACACGTCAATGAAGAAAACGCCTTCTCGCACAAGTATGTGGAACCAAATGACCTAACGCTAAGATAACTTTTTTAACAACTTCCGGGTACAGTTTTGCAAGTTAGCTCCAGAACTTGGTCAGTGTTTTTTCATTAAAAAGTGTCTTCACATTGCAGAATGATGTCAATTGCAGAAGTGCTTCTTGGTCTTGAGAGAGATGGTCAGAGTTCACAGCATTGTCCATAATGAAGGGCGATGAAACCCAACGAATTCCAATCGCACATCCTCTTGGCACGAACAGAAAATACAACGCAAAATGGGTTGCAATTTTTCCAAGTGATTTTTAATGGCAGTTTCAATATCTTCAGTGTGAGCAAAGGAATTTAGTTAAAAAAATTCTGACACATTGGGAAAGGATGCACTGTTTTCTGCAGAAAGGGAGATTTTCTTGTAGAATGCACAAACTTTGTCCACCATTATACACACGTTATGACCGTGGCCCTGTATCAACCGTTTAAGTTCATTTAGCTTTTAAAATACGTCAGCCAAATAGCCAAGCAAGACACCCAGAATATATTTTCACCCTTTTTTGCTAGGGGTGATGAAACATTCGTCAGGAAGAGGTGCGTTTCATCTCTTAGCTCGAATAAACTGCATAACATTTCTCCCTCGACACCCAACGTCCTTCTGTACGAAAGAAGAAAGTGCTGTGTTCATAATACAAATCCTTACATAATTGTTGGAATAAACGTCCATTCAATGGCCGGCTTTTGATGAAATTTATTAATTTTGCAGCATCCTCCAAAATATCATGTAACAATGGGCTCATCCGTTTAGAAGAAAGTGCATGTCTGTCTGTTCAAGATGCAATGATTTCAAACAATTGAATTGTTTCTTGTATTAGCTCCTGCTATCACGACCGAAGCTCTTCATGTAATAGCTGCTACACCATCGGAACAAATTGCGACACACAAGTTCATAATATTCCATGTTCACTGAAAAAATTATCAGTTATTTTGAATATTCCTTCCCCATTTGTTCTGCCAGGTAGTGGACAGCAAAATAAAATAATACGTGTTCCAGTATATCGTCCGAATCAGGAGCACCCACAAGGACAACCAGTTGCGCTTCACCAGCAATGTTAGTGCTTTTGTCCAATTGAAATGCTAATTTTTATGCTGCTGCGATCTTTTCCACCACTTATTGAGTAACGTCTGTGGCCGTATCTTGTATACGTCTTTGGACGGTGTTGTCAGAGCATGAAATATTACGAATTGCGACCTCCATTTTTTCATCAAAGAGAACTGAAGCAAATGCAATGGCAGAGGGAACAACGATTTCTTCAATGATTATGTGAGGCTTATTTCGTTCTATCAAGAAAAATTCATGAGATGCTTTCAGACATTTTTTGAGATGGTTCTGGACCTTACGAAAACAGCATGGCGTTTTAGAAATTCATCTCTCTACACGAAAAATGCTACTGGCATTTCGGTGTGCTCTTTGTGTTTTCTTGTTAAATGCCCCTGGAGCAAAGAATTCTTCATGGAATGCTTGTATAGTACTTCATTGCAGATAACATAAGCAGGAAACTGCTGATCGTTTTCTTCAGCGAAATAAAATCCAAACTTCAAATAATATTTACTGTATTTTTGATTCGGTGCCAGATTTAATTTCTTTTGTTGGCTGTTCCTTTGCTGAATCACTTTCCCTTTGCACTGACGAACGTATAACGACTTTATCCATAATTATTAATATGTACCTCTACTTTTGGTCTCACAGCGTTGTACACAGCGGTAGCTAAATTGAATAACTGAAAAGGAGAAAAACAACAAGCCAGACGGCGAGGAGGAATCTGGTGACATGCCATGGTTAGTAAAGTGTAGGCGAACAGGGGTGGAGCCTACTTATCAGCCCAGAATAGACACTTTGACCTTGAAGTTTGTTGCCTTTTCTTATATGTTCTCCGGCTGTTTTGAGCGCAACAGAAAATAATGAGTCATAGGTTGAAAGCCTTTCAGCTCCTCCATGGAAAATGCGGAAACAAGTCCACGGCAAGTCTTTCCAATCCAATGATTAATGCGTGATGACCCATGCATTTGACTGCGTTTCACATTCAAAACGCTGAGAAAAGTGTAATGGTATTATCTTGTCTAGGACGACGTCACGTACTACTTGCCAGGTGCCGAAATACCTCAAGTTGAAAATCACTGCACTACACCACCCAGAACTACCAAGTCTCAAGTTTCCTATTAATCTGAAAACAGGATTCGTTAGTCGAAGCAACTGGCATTCATGTTTTCGATTCTTAGAGGTTTGTCTCAATTTGCGTATCCAATCATGAAAACGGAAATTGAGACAAAGCTTCATTAAAATGTGCATTTAAGTCAAATGCTGTGTGCATACCTGTACGTTTGTCATCCTGGCTCACGGAGGATACTTTTATGATGGTAACCCAAAATATTAAAGAGGCAAATTAAAATACACCACGAGAAAACCTCTCCGAAAATGCTGGGAAGCCATAAAAATATATCTGCCATTGTAAAATATATTTCCAATGATTCATAAAATTTATGTGTTAAAACATGCTTAAATATATCTTTTAAAATAAGCATACAATTACATACAAAGATGGACCACCAAACATCTATTTTTCATGGAGAGTTCCGGGTCTTAAGCATCTGCACACTGAATTCTAAATAGAATGTTTAGTCCGTGTATGCTCATGAAATCTCAACATTTTGATCAATAAAGGACTGGAGTATGTTTGTTTTGTTTTATGTAAAATTTAGGGCAATATTCACGATTGATTTGTTTTTTCCTATATTTGTTCTGCAATAGAAATAGTAAATTATCTAGATATGATTTAAAACATTGGTTGATACAATAGCGTGGAATGGCAGGTAATTCGATCAACAAAACGAAACTACAATTCTAAAAAGTTAAGGATAATGGAGGGCGATTTTGGTTTATTATTTGCTGATACAATGTAGAAAGTGAAACAATGTGTTGATGCAATTCAGAAAACTGTTCATGTAACTTAAAATTAAGACTAATATTTTCTTTAATGTTCTGAAAACATAAGGTGAAAGGATAAAATTTAGCCATGCAGAAATGGTAGAAAGCTGTGCTATATGTTGTTTTTTTTGTAGCAATAAACTGATGAAAAATGCGTGCTCTTAAATATAAATCTCAAGTTCATGTTAGGTGGTAAATCCTAAAATTGTCCTCTTTGAACACAAGAACTCCGAAAACACATAGGAGGTATTTATTATTATTTTTAATATTATTATTATTATTATCTGCATAGCAATCAAGTTTTAATATGATGTGAACTGCCCACCGAAATGAATCTCATATGAAGCTGTTCGCACCTGCTTTTCGTATAAATTCTTCTTCACAGAAAATGCCATAATATATACACTGTGCAGATTCCCGGCGGATATGTACCTGCCAGTAAAAATAAGAAGGCGGTTCAACTGTCTTTTAAATGAAATTCAAAGGTGCGTAGATTTTATTATACATATTAGAAAACATAAATTATCCTTTGTCAGAATACAGTAGTGGGTGAAAATATCTATGTGCATGTAACTCCTAGATATTTGGAATTGAATAAGCTTTATTGTTTTTACTTGGGAAAATCGTACTCTTGGTCAAAAGAGTGTGATGGATTTTGTTGTCTACGATCAGCGTTTGAAACACTTAGTTAATGACACCGTGTGATGAGTGTTGCGGATGTTGGTTCTGATCATTACTTGGTAGTGTCACGAGTGAAACTTAATGTTGGTTGGAGGAAAAGGAATAGGAAGAGACCGAGGATAGAACGAATAAAAGTTGATAGGCTCCTTGAAGATCATCAGCGGTATTCTGACTTACTCGGAGAACGACTGAAGGAACTCAAGTCTGGTGAGAGGGATGTAGAAAATAAGTGGGAATGTTTTAAGAACTGTGTTGTCACTGCTGCTAAAGAGGTATGTGACAACACAACAGTGGGCAACAATAGAGGTGATGCTTGGTGGAATAGTGAGATTGAAGAGGCAGTAAAGAGAAAGAAGGAAGCCTATTTGGGGATGTTGCAAGGTAGAGTCTCTGTGGATGAATATCGCTGTAAGAAGCGTGAAGCTGCTAAGCTGGTTCTCAAGAGTAAGGCATAAGATAGTAAGGAGAAAGTGGAAAGGCATGAAATAGCTTTTTGGAAAGATAGGAAGTCCTTCTGGAAGTACATGAGACTCAGGAAAAATAGGGGAAACAAAGTCGTAAGTTGTGTGAAGACTGAGATTGGGGAAATGATATGGGAGCCCAATGAGTTAAGTGACAGATGGCGTGAATACTTCTGTGAGTTATTAGATCAGGAAAGCAAAGATTATTTTGAGACAAACGCAGATGATGTCACAATGAGGGATGAAAGCACAAGAGGGATCTCAAGAGAAGAAATGTGTAAAGCTCTAAAATCTCTTCAGAATGGCAAGGCTCCGGGATTTGATGGCATAACTGCAGAGATGTTGAAATATGGCGGTGACTGTATAATTGACTGGTTAACTGAAATTTGCCAGTTGTGCTGGGAGTTAGGAATGGTCCCTCGGGATTGGAAGGATGCTATTATTGTTCCCTTGTATGAGGGAAAAGGTGATCAGACTGAATGCAAGAACTATCGTGGTATTAGCGTACTGAGTGTACCAGAGAAAGTGTTTGGTAAGGTTGTTATTGAAAAGTACATGGTCTTACATAATTGAAAGTGTGGGATGTTCAGAGTGGTTTTATGCCTGGTAAAGGCTGCACTAACCAGATTTTTGCATTACGCACGATGATTGAAATGTATCTGGCTGTTGGGAAGAAAGTTTTGACTGCCTTCATAGATTTAGGGAAAGCTTACGACCGAGTGAATAGGACAATTTTGTGGAAGGTATTGAATGAATATGGTGTTACTGGGAATCTACTTAATAGTGTAAAAGCCATGTATGCTGGTAGTAGAGCTTGTGTACGAGTGAATGGTGTTTTATCAAAATGGTTTTCCATTGGTGCAGGAGTTAGACAAGGTTGTGTAATGTCACCATGCCTGTTTAATATATTTATGGATGCATGCATGCGTGATGCCAAAATAGATTATAGTGGTTTATGTCTTGGTGATATCCGTGTGTGCAGATTGCTGTATGCTGACGACACTGTCCTGTTGGCAAAGAGCAAAAGTGAGTTGCAGAGTATTTTGACTCGGATGCACGAAATTTGCATGAAATTAAAACTGAGTGCAAATAAGCGAAAAACCAAAGTTATGGTGTTTGAGAGAGGAACGGGCAGCACTGAATGTAATGTAAGTATAAATGGCACTGTGATTGACCAGGCGAGTGAGTTTGTGTATTTAGGAAGTATGTTTGACAGAGAGAACAAGTTGGATGGTGAAATCAGTAGGCGAGTGAATTCTTCTTTGAAAGTCATAGCTGCTCTGGGAGGTTTTCACAGGAATGATGGGTTCTCTAGAGAGTCCCGCTTGGCTGTGTATGAAACTTTAATTGTTCCTACTCTGATGTATGGCAGTGAAACCTTGGGTACTGCAGAAGAAACATAGGAGTCGTTTGTGTGCTGGAGAAATGCGTTACTTACGTGGGATTTGTGGCAAGACACGATATGATTGTTTGAGAAATGAAGATGTATTGCAGTTGTGTGTTGTGAAGCAAAATGTTGTTAGCAAGGTGGAGACCAATATGCTTCTGTGGTTTGGCCATGTTGAAAGAATGAGTGATGAAATGCTTACTAAGAAAATCTTTTCAGCCCAAGTGGCAGGAAGGAAGGGCAGAGGAAGGCCAAGGAAGACATGGGTGGATCAGATTCAGGAGTGTCTGCATGAGAAAAAGATTATGAGTATGAAGTATAAAAGATCTTGTGTACGGCGTGTAATGGATATTAGTGAAGCACGAGTTGTATGTCAAGATCGCTGTAAATGGAGAAGTTTGATACGACAACAATAAGTAAAAAATACCTGGAAGTTTGTATTTCTTTTTGGAGCTAACCTCTGAATCTCAGAGAACAGCTTAGTGATATGTATGTAATGTATGTTTATTGTTGTTCAAGAGAAATATTATTTGCAACTGTAAACTAAAAAAACCTGCGTCACTAGAGGACAACCAGAAAAAGTATCAAAACATACTTCGTGCGGACAAGGAAATGAAAAGGTTAGAGCAATGTTATACCAAAAACTTTAAAACTTATATCCTATCATAAAATGATCGAACGTCCATTTTTTTATTTTTGCAGAGTTTGGAAAAATTACTTTGGTTAAAATTAAATATTCCCATCATCACGAAACTGAATTAAATATCTATTGAAGTAACTGCAAAAAAATATGCAGTGTTATATTTTGCCTCCTGACATCTATGAATGCTAGACAGGAAGAAGAAGAAAAACAAAAACATTGTTCCCACACCTGAATCAAATGTCGGAACTTCAACTTCGTTGAAATTTTAATTCAGTCATTGTTTTCGAACATTCTGCAATTCTAAAAAGTATTATACTACTCGCATGCAGGTCCGGTTTTCTAAATTTCACGCACACACACTCAAAAATGAAAAAAACTCCATCAGAAAAACGAGATACAGTGTGCATCTCGGATAAAAAGAAATGTGTGATACTCTTGTGACACAGGAATAAACTCCCAAAACTTGTCTTTGAAGAGAAACTGTCCATTGAAGTAAACCTAAACTTTATCCAAAAAATATTGTGACCCAATATCCGACATTCAACCTGCATTTTGTTTTTTTATTTTCTTATCCTTTCTGCATAATATCCCATGCACCTTAACGAATATCAAATATTAACAGGCAAAGGTTTTTCTGTCTTGCCGTTGTGAAATGCACCTTTCACGAAAACAGTCCATTTCTACAAATCTCATCATCAAACACTTTCAATCCTATGCTGGAGGTAGATTTCCCAAGACGCTTCCAGATCATTTACTTTGAGCATATGATTATCTTCTATGTGAAAAATGCGATTTAACGGACTTTCAACGTGGGATGTTTGCAGGAGCTCAGAGCCATGGAGCGAGTATCACCGAAACCGCCGCATTCGTAAAATGTCTCAGAGCAGCTGTTGTTAAAGTGTTTAAAGACTGGACTGTCAACCAAAAAATTGAGTCTCTACGTGCAACGTGTGGTGGTCATCGACTAGTGACTGCTCCGGCAGAACGGAGAATGTCCAGACTGGTAACGGACAACATAAGGGCAACAGTTCAGAAATTACACACCATCTTAATCAAGGATCCCCTCAAATGATCTCTGCACACACTGTTGGCCGTACACTGCATCGGATGGGATATGGCAGCCGAAGGCTAGTTCGAACACCTTTGCTGTCTGCAGTTAAAGAGAGAAAATGTCTCCAGTTCGCACAGCAGCACAAGCATTGGATAGTCGATAATTGGAAACAAATTATGTGGTACGATCTATGAATCACGTTTTCAGTTGCACCATGCCGATGGCCGAGTGAGAATTTGGCGGAAACAGCACGAAGGCATGGACCCCAAATGCATTGCTACAGCCCTTCAAACTGGTGTAGGCAACGTTATGGTTTGGGGAATGTTTTCCTGGCATGCTTTGAGCTCTTTAAATAGTGTTGATCAACGTCTGACTGGCACATCATATCTAAACATAGTTGCCGACCAACTGCATCCTTTCATGTGGCTAGTTTATCCCAAAGACGATGACGAATTTCAACAAGATAATGCATCCTGACATAGTGCTTGTATTTACATGATTGGTTTCAGGAACATGCCGGTGAATTTACTTTGCTTAGGTGGCCCCCACAATCTCCAGATCTCAACATCATTAAGAATTTGTGGGATGAAGTTGAACGAGCCATCAGGCAGCTGGATCCACAACCCTGCAATCTCACACTCCTGGAAAGTGCTATTTATGAAACATGGTCTCAGATTCCACAAACCACCTATTAATATAACGAGGAGTCCATGCCACGAAGAATCCACGCAGTATTAAAGGCAAAAGGTAGCCCAACGAAGTACTGATGGGGTTATCGTAATAAAGTGGCCACTCAGTGTATACAGAGAGCCTGATATATCCGCAAACATAAGTAGTAGCATTTCCACTTCAGATGGCATTTCATCAAGATTTAAGTGATTTTGAACGTGGTATGCTAGTCGGGGAAATTTGGATTATAAAATCAAAAACTTCAAGGGTGTACGAACCCTCTTTGAAATGGGGTCAATGGCCAGAACATAGGAGAGGGATCCATACGATTGCCCTTGACTAAAAATGCTTCAATTGAGACAAAATTTTATCATGTTGTTCCGGAAGTATACCTAACCGGTTCTCTTGAATATCATCAAAATGGGATCGAAGGTCAGGACACAGGTTCGAGATTTATTCCACAGCCATTATCCTCATAACTTGGGTAATAACCTGAGTAATAATTTCTCGTATGTTGATATAATCCACAGCAGATTTATTCCACAGCCATTATCCTCATAACTTGGGTAATAACCTGAGTAATAATCTCTTGTATGCTGGAAAGTATATAATAATCAATGCATTGCATGTTTCTACAATTTTGTTTTTCAAGTGACTCACAGAGTATTTATGTTTTAGGGGCGTAAAGTGAAACTATGATTTCCCTGATATCACGGCTTCTAAAAGTCCCCTTTGAAAGATTCTTCGTGCATTGGATGGAACTCCTGCTGCGAAATGTTTGGCACAAAATTTCTCATTTTTGGTAAAGGCCACTAAAGGATGGCATAAATTTTCATCTCTTGTTCTGGTATTTTTACAGGAAAATTTGCGCTTCCCAAACTATATTAACAAAAATTCTTGTGTGGACTGCTAGCGTTTACCACTAAAAATATTTTGAGAATAGATTTTGCTTAAAATAGTGCAGTCTTTTCGCCGGAGGGCGTGCATGAATGACATATCGATATCTCTGCTTCTAATATTCTGATTTGAAAAATTGTTTCTTCATCTGAGGTCCCTTCTGATGCAAAATGTTTTGCATATCATTTTAAACGAAATTTAATGCACGGGTGTGCTATTTGATGGCGTACGTTTGCGTGTCTGTTGTCAACATATTTGCAGCAGTATCTGGGAGACCAAACACCCAACTGAAAAAAAAATGAAATTTTTTCTTCTTTCAGGTACCATTAACTATGAAAACATTTTTTGTGCATTTCCATTAGAAAAACAATGCACATCTTCTCCGCTATTAGGCACAAATTTTAAATTTTCTTTTATCGATATCTTCGCTTGTAAAAGTCCGATTAAAAAATTAAACACAGGATATCATATCCCTGGTGGAAGACTTTGCTAGCGCTTGAGGACTTTTTTGTAGCTCAAAGCTCTGGCGCTATGTACGTGTAGTATTTGTATACATTTATTTGCAGCTTTATTTACGTTTCTAAAAGCCCTATAAAAATTATTTATTTACTCTACACTGAAGAGCAATTGAATTAGAGGTGCCTGTCTAGTAACGTGTAGCACCACCTTTCGCCCTAATCACGGTGGTGATTCGTCTCGTCATGGACTCGATAAGACACCGGAAACGTTGGGAAGCCATACGGATCCACGACGCCTCAACACGAAGATTTGATGGAGGAGGGTCAGAGCCTTGAACATCTCTCTCGATGGCATCCCAGATGTGCTCGATGGGATTAAGGTCAGGTGACCTAGCTGGCCAAGTAATCGAGTTCACGTCGATGGAGTGTTCACTCAACCATTCGGATACGATTCGGGAGCGATGGCACGTTGCATTGTTTTGTTGCAGGATCAGGATCCCAGTGAGATGCTGAGGGAGCAAATGGTCGTCCAGGATATCCCGGTAACTTTGACCTGTGAGGGACGATATCACACGTACCAGGGGTCCCGTTTCAGTCCACATAAACAGTCCTCAGATGAGAATGCCACCCCCAAAAGCTTGAAGAATACCATCTGGCAAGAAGGATCCATCGCTTCATGTGGTGTGCGAGGTACTAGTATCCTGCCATCCGCATGTACCAACGTGAATCTCGACTTATCAGTCCAGGCTACATTTTTCCATATGTCTAGGGTCCAGTGGTGATGTTCCCGCACCTATGCTAATCTTTGCACCCTGTGATGTGCGGGCAGCAGCGGTAGCCTCGTGGGACGATGGCTTCTGCCCCCCATAGCGAGGAGATGGTTCTGTATGGTGTTACTGCTTACACGTTTTTGTGCACCAGCATTAAATTGCCTAGTGATTCCTTTCACTGTTTCTCGTCTATCCGCTGTTACAATGCGAGCTAGCCGACGATGAGCCTGCTCATCCACACGCTGTTGTCCACGGCAGTTGGCTCTTGCAGGGATGATTTTACAGGATTCGATGTACTCACGGTGCACCCGTGACTTTCGAAATGGAGTGGTCACAGCACGACTTTCGAGATGGAGTGGTCCATTCGTCGGGCCCCGTCAATTTGCCCACGATCAAATGCTCTTAGATCCTTTATCTTACATATACTGCGTCCGACCCTTACTGATTCCCGTCGCTACACTCCTTATATTGTAGGATCGCTGCATACGTCATGTCGTTTCCGTTTACAGGGACGCCCACAGCGCAACATTTGCACCACATTTGCATAAGTCAATTGCTCTTCAGTGTATGCTATTTGCTAAATAACGATGGAGAGCATTATTGTCTTTAAATAATGCACAGCTTTCGGACAGGGGAGAATAAATGTCAAAACCTTTTTCTCCTTCCAGGAGATGTGTTTGAAAAATTCTTTTTCCTTAGCATAGCTTTTGTTATGAGGTTTATTTTTTGGATATTTTCAAATTTTTCGCTATGCAAAATGTTTCTACTTGGAGGAGTAGAGTAATATCATGTTTCCCTCTATAGTGTTTTCTAAACTATCTTATATGCAGTGTTGCATTAAGAGAGCTGAGAGCTTTTCCCGGAAGGGGGGAGGGGGATAAACCTTGTTGACTCATTTATATACATATAATCACAATTTTGTTACTTATATGTACATTAGCACATATAAAAATTATAAAGACTATAAAAATTTACTTATTCTCGTATATCGCAAATGCGAATTCACAGAAATCTACACATATAAATTATTAAAAATTTATAAAATGTTATAACTTGGCTTTAATTCAGTAACGCACCACGGATTTCACCATGGGGTGGTGTAAAACATTGAGGATGATAGTAAGATAATACTGTGCTGGAGAAAATCCTCCACTCTCAATATTAGGAGTGGAAATAATGTCCTCGCCTAACTACAAACGCGTTTCTAATTACATGAGGAATCTTTACAGCGTTACCTGAAAACGGTTTGGTCCCAATTGCGGACAGAGGAAAAAACAGTGGCAATTGCAGACACATCCGGTTCTGTCCGCAACTGGGAAAAGCAGAACAGTTTTAGTGAGAGATTACGTAAACACTCCCTTTAGCGAAAAATCCAAGAACTGGGATTACTGAATGAATATAACAATAACCAGAAGATAAGGCAACACCTCCTAATGTGTGCTTCATTGGCCTATCTTTCTGTGGAAAATAAAGACGATGGTTGGATATGCACTCAAGAATCCAGTCCCATTAATGAAAACCTTCAGAAATTTTATGATTATTTCAGAATTGGCTGGAAAATCAGGTATCAATTGTAGAAATCTGGAATTGCAACAACAAACAACACAGCGCAAATGATGTCGTCGAAGGCCGGAACCATCAGTTAAATGCAGGCATCAAAAATCCTCATCCTAAAGTCGCGAAGTTAATAACGTGCTTGAAAGATGAAGAGAGGAACAACGACTTCGGTTCTACGTCAATTCGTCGCGTGCGTCAATTCGTCGACTGCGTCAATTCGTCGACTGCGACGATTCGTCGCGTGTCAATTCGTCGACTGCGACGATTCGTCGCGCGTCAATTCGTCGACTGCGACGATTCGTCGCGCGTCAATTCGTCGCCTACGTCAATTCGTCGCGCGTCAATTCGTCGACTGCGTCAATTCGTCGCGTTTACAGATTTTGGTTACGTACAAAACGAAAGCAAGAAAACGTACGATTTCGAAATCTTGCTCCCTGATCAAATTTATAAAGTTTGGCCACGCAGACAGGATAGGAATATTACGTTTTTCTTTGGCACTAAAAATATTAGACGGTAAACGGTTTTTAGAAAGGGGCAGAGCCCGGTTGGTCAGAGCCCCCCATATACAAAATTTTCGTAAAATCTACAGTTTTCAATTCAGAACCACCAAATCTGGTATACTATCTCGTGGTATTCTAACTTAGACTGCAGACGGTTTTGGGAAGCGGTTGCAGAGGGGGGGGTTGAGCCCCTCCTAAAGAATTGCCGTAAGATATAGTTTTCAATTTAGAACTACCAAATTTGGTATATTATCTCATGGTACTCTAACTTAGACGGTTTTTGGAACGGGTCAGGGGCCCGGTTGGTCAGAGCCCCCCACACACAGTTTTCAATTCAGAACCACCAAATCAGGTATCCTATCTCATAGTACTCTAACTTAGACGGTTGTCGGTTTTTGGAACGGGTCAAGGCCCGGGGAGTCAGAGCTCCCCCCCCCCCACATACAAAATTTTCGTAAAATCTAGTTTTCGTTTCAGAACCATCAAATTTTGTAACATGAAACTCTAACTTAGACGCTAGACGGTTTTTGGAAGGGGTTGGAGGCGCCCCCCCCCTTCCCTCATACAAAATTTCGTAAAATCGACAGTTTTCATCTTAGAACCACCAAATTTGGTATACTATCTTATGGTACTCTAACTTAGACGGCAGACCATTTTTGGAACGGGTCAAGGCCCGGGGGTGAAGCCCCCCACATACAAAATTTTCTTAAAAGCTACAGTTTTCAATTCAGAACCACCTAATCTGGTATACTATCTCATGGTACTCTAACTTAGACGCTAGACGGTTTTTGGAAGGGGTTGGAGCCCGGCGGGTCAGACCCCCCCCCCCCCCGAATAAACACTTTTTCGAAAAATCTACAGTTTTCAATTTAGAACCACCAAATTTGGTATACTATCTCATGGTACTCTATCTTAGACGCTAGAAGGTTTTTTGAAAGGGTTGCAGCCCGGGGGTCGGCCCCCCTCTTAAAAATTTCGTAAAATTGACAGTTTTCATCTTAGAACCACCAAATTTGGTATACTATCTTATGGTACTCTAACTTAGACGGCAGACCGTTTTTGGAACGGGTCAAGGCCCGGGGGTGAAGCCCCCCACATACAAAATTTTCTTAAAAACTACAGTTTTCAATTCAGAACCACCTAACCTGGTATACTATCTCATGGTACTCTAACTTAGACGCTAGACGGTTTTTGGAAGGGGTTGGAGCCCGGGGGTCAGACCCCCCCCGAATAAACACTTTTTCGAAAAATCTACAGTTTTCAATTTAGAACCACCAAATTTGGTATACTATCTCATGGTACTCTATCTTAGACGCTAGAAGGTTTTTTGAAGGGGTTGCAGCCCGGGGGTCGGCCCCCCTCATAAAAATTCCGTAAAATCTACAGTTTTCATCGTAGAACCACAAAATTTGGTATACTATCTTATGGTACTCTAACTTAGACGGCAGACCGTTTTTTGGAACGGGTCAAGGCCCGGGGGTCAGAGCCCCCCACATACAAAATTTTCTTAAAAACTACAGTTTTCAATTCAGAACCACCTAATCTGGTATACTATCTCATGGTACTCTAACTTAGACGCTAGACGGTTTTTGGAAGGGGTTGGAGCCCGGGGGTCAGACACCCCCCGAATAAAAACTTTTTCGGAAATACTACAGTTTTCAATTTAGAACCTCCAAATTTGGTATACTATCTCATGGTACTCTAACTTAGACGCTAGACGGTTTTTGAAGGGGTTGCAGCCCGGAAGGTAAGGGCCCCCCTCATATAAAAATTCGCAAAATCTTTAGTTTTCAATTTAGAACCACCAAATTTGGTATACTATCTCATGGTACTCTAACTTAGACGCTAGACGGTTTTTGGAAGGGGTTGGAGCCCGGGGGGTAAGAGCCCCCCCATAAAAATGCCGCGTAAAATCTACAGTTTTCAATTTAGAACCACCAAATTTGGAATACTATCTCATGGGACTTTAACTTAGACGGTCGACGGTTTTTGGGACGGGTCAAGGCCCTGGGGGCGGAGCCCCCACACACAGACATACAACATTTTCTTAAAAACTACAGTTTTCAATTCAGAACCACCAAATTTGGTATCATGAAACTCTAACTTGGACGCTAGACGGTTTTTGGAAGGGGCTGGAACCCCGGGGTGATAGCCCCTTCCCTCCTCATAACAATTTCGTAAAATTTATAGTTTTCAATTTAGGATAACCAGATTTTGCATACTACTTATGGTTATCTAACTTAGACGGTAGACGGTTTTTGGAAGGGTCGGGGCCCGGGTCAAGGTAGCCCCATTCAAAATTTTCGTAAAAGTTCCGTTTTTTACTCTTAAGAATACCCTATTTACGTTCTAATGCGCTCTTTGGCCCTTTGAAGGTTTTGCACCGTAAACCTTCAACCAACCAACCAACTAACCAACCTGCGGTCTAAGTTAGGGACTGTAGATAACAATAAAGTGCAAAAATATTCGTTTAATGGTGTATTAAAAACACAAATCTATATAGTTCAGCTTTCACTACCAACGAACGGCTTATCAGAAAGAAATATCATGTAATGTAAACAGAGAGTTCCAGATATTCAAAATTCAAAACGGTAAGAAAAAGATGATCAATGCCAATGTGAAGTCGTATGCATGCGACATCACATAGGTACATTGCATTTCTGTGTCGCGGGATTCACAGAAGCACACGCCAGATGTGCGGCAGTTCTATAGATGTCTCCTAGAAGGTAAGTACTCCCATTCCTTTTTCTTTCTTTTTTGTTTCGCAAAATTAAATTAACTAAATCAAAAAATTTAAAATAAGTTTACTGGAAAATTGCAGGAATATCTTTTTCATTCATTAACTTTCACCCGCTGAACTTGGTGATTCCACAAATAGTAATATGTACCTGGCAAATAACTGGTATCCCTGCTAGTACAAATTATATTAATGATTTATTTGCGTCCAGTTCAATCTAGTATGTCCAAAAGAGCGTTTGGGGTCGTATGAAAAATACATTTCAACGTGTGCCGCTACGGTGGCGGAGTGATCTAGGCGCTGGCTTCTGACCACTTGTCGAGAAGGATCCTGGTTCAAATCCCGGTGAATCATGGACGTTGTGCTTGACTTCTGGCACTGGCTGTCCCCTTCCCAGGAACCAGTGGCCCAAAATTGGGAATGTACGACTGCTTATAGCCCACTGAATTGATCACGGTGGTCGTTAACCCCCCCCCCCCCCCCCCCAAAGATTGCGACGTGTCCATTGCTATTTGTTGTGGACCGTACAAAAAGTATGTTTTTGATATCAAGGTGTCCACTTCCATGTAGGCTGGCCATAAAATGTTAGGGGACCGTACAAAATTGCACTTTTGTTTTCACCTTGTCAGCGCTTCGGTATATGGTTGAAGTATACGTATATATAGTTGGGCCATTTCAGCACGTAGTTTGGTTTATATAGAAAATCAAGATAATGTTACATTTTTACTCAGCTACAACACATTAATCCCAAAGGCTATTTGTTGAAATCTTTAATCCGCCGTGCTCATATTCACAACGTTAACATAACATGTCAAGTTATTAATAAGCGTTGCAGTTTTACCCTGTCACAAAACTTTAGTTACAAGACCTTAGGCGTAAACTTTTTTAGGAATTTTTAGTCCGACGTATTCATAAGGTTTCGATAACATGCCAAGGTTATGGTACTGCGTTTTGACTGAGGCACAAAAATTAATAAACAGGCCTTAAGCCTTTTTATCAGTTTTCAATCAACCGTGCTCATATACATAAAATTTTCAGAGAAAGTAAAGTTTACTGTGTTGCGCATTTACTCGAGTACAAGCAACCATTAACTTTCACCCGCTGAACTTGGTGATTCCTCAATTCATCCATTAACAAGTCTTTTAAGTGATTGTATGCTATGGTCATATTGATAATGTTTGATGACAAGTCAGGTTAATGATGTTGCACTTATGAAAGACTTAAAAAGGTGTAGAGGCTAGTAATTATTATTTGAAGTCTAAGTAAAAGCTCATTTTTAACTTGACTCGTCATGAAATATTTGTGAATATGGCATTTATTTTATTTTGTACATTTTACAAAGCGTATGCATTTTTTTTTTGGCATTTGTTTTATTTTGTGTTGTACTTGTTACTTAGCGTTTCGCATTTTTGTAATGCTTGTGACTTGTGATTGCATTTTGAATTTTTACTTGTTTCACATTTTGGATTGCATTTTGAATTTTTATATGTTTCACATTTTGGATTACTTTTTGACATTTTATGTTTTTGACATCCTATTTTGAAAATTTTGACTTTTTTAATTTTGCGTTGTGTTTTACATTCTTGCATCTTCGGCGGAATTACATTCTTGAAAAATTCAAATACAAGTTAGTAAAAGGTATAATTCAATTAGTGAGAAATACCAGCACATTTTAGTAAAGGGTAGAATTATATGAAATTCCTCTTAAAATGTCCAGCATGTTAACATTGTCTCTGTGCACCAAAGAAGTTCGAATTCCTTTTTATCTTGCCAGCGTTTCTCTTCTGGGTGGATTTGTTGGAATCTGTGCTATCACTCTTTCGATTTTAGCCATAGTTGTTCTCTGCTCTTTTCGCAATTTCACTGATTATTTCGTACAGTCACAGTTTTTTCTCTCCCAGAATTGTATTCCAGCGTCTGTCTAATCTTTCAAGTTCGTTTTGTGTTCTGGGAAAGCCAAATAAATTGTTTTCACTAACTGACCAAATTGTTGGCGGGAACAGCGGAGGGCTTCTGCTTGGATTGTTTCTTCTGCTTCCACGAAATTTTCCAAGAACATAATTTTCCTCAAACCACTGAACTACAGAATCTGCATATTCTAGTAAAATTGATTTCACTTCTTCAAAAGCAGCTGGAATTTCATCAGATGAAAAAAATGCGAGTGCTTGCAAATGTCTGACTTTGAGAGCAAACTCACTGTTTTCCTTATATTCCAAGGCTATGCCAGAGGATGGATATTCCTCAGCACATTTTTTTCCGAGATGAAACCAAGAACATTTGTGTGTGCTGCTTCCAAATTCCTTTTTAACAGCATTATAACGGTAGCTATTTCAAAATCTATTATTATGCGTACATTGTGGTGCAAGCTGAATATCATAGTCTGATGCATAGTCTTGTAAATCCTACAAAAATACTTTTATAATAGTATTATATTATTTATACTTGCTGGAAAGTAACCCATAAACTAGTGGGACAAGTCTGTGCATCTCTGGATTCGTTTCAACCATAGCATGAATGGAACATAATTGCCTAAAAAGGGTTGGACAAATTTCAAATGTCCCATCCATAATCCAGAGGGGTGCTTCTTTAAGCTTTCGTAAATTATTCTCTGTTAAAAATAAAATAATTCTTTGATGTCCAAATGCGCTACCGCTGCCAAGAAATTTTGCACCATCTTCTCCTGTAAATTTATTGGGGCATCGATCCGTTCTGAAGTCGTAGGCTCCGCAGGCATGTCTTGGCCTGTCTTCTCTTTTTTACAACTTGCCTTAGTGCATCCATATTAGGCATGTAAGCTGCATTTACTGTGGCCATTGACGTTGTCACGGTTTGAATAATTTGTGCAGGGAGCTTCGTCCGTATTTCTCGCTCGTTCTTTTATTTGCGCTCTTGCAACCGCAAAATCACTTTTCTCCGGTCTTGGAGCATGATTATGTGGTTTCTCATTCTGCATCCTGTGTTCATCTCCAATAAGAATAGTACTAGCAAAGCCAGTACAATTTCCATAATTTCTTTCAATACAGTGACAATACCGTAAATCACCTCGCACTCTGTTATGGGCAAAATAAATACCCTTTCCATTTCAGCAAATCATTTTCTTTTTGTGAGTTAACTATTTATGTTGCATTCTTCATCTGCATAGTGCCTTCGGAAAACAATGCACTTTCTCTTTCCAAAATATTTAGAATGATAAATTTCCACTATTATCACTTGACAACGCACAACAAAGGTTTCAACAAGCACGTTCTCTGTTCTCCAGTCAACTACGAACTAATGATCAACCATTCAATAAAACACTCAGAATACAGACAATCACGTGAAGCTTGTTCTTCCAGTTAGGTTTAAGCGAAGTTCAAGATTTTCGTACCTGCGGTCACAAGAAGTGGTTAATTTTAAGGATCGGCATCTTATGTTTTGTTTTTCCAAAACGCAGAGGTACATGTATTTTACAGCTGGGACGCTCCAGACGGGGGATCAACAGATGCGAAGAACCCGGGAGCCAGGTTCCGGAGGCGGCAGCAGGCACGGGCTGGGCAGCTGTACTCTGGGCCGGTAGGCGTCATGCTAAATCTCAAAAATTAATTCAATTTTTTTGTGTTGCACCATGCGTATGAAAGAAAATTGTTAAACTGAAAAGACAATTCGTTTACCCCGTAACATATTAAACGAAAACCTACGTCCCTACGTGCCAAATGATATGTAAGCCAAACACAGTTTTTCATGCAACACCTTCCCCCGACTTTCTAAGTTCAGGATCTGTCTCGTTCGACTTATTTCCTGTACCGCCCCTCTCTTTCGCTAATTGCAGTTAATTGCCGTGAAATTGGTGTTTTACGTTGGGGTGTATTGCCGCCTGTCTTGAAGACTATAGTGAAAGCGGTGAACTCCAGGGGAAAAGTATTCCATCAAAAGCAACAGAAATCCAATGCGAGAGCAAAACTTTGTTCGTTGGCATTACATCCAAGCAATTTAGGCGAAGTAGGAAGTGTGTTTTTCTACTACGACACCAGAAGATTGTCGCGAATGCTCAGGCAATTACGATACAGATGTGTCCTTAAGACTTCTCTTTCAAGACGTCCAAAGGCCGGCACTAGTGGATGGGGAGGGATACAGTGCGGATGCTCTTTTTTGTTGCAGTTAGAAATTCTTAAGCTCATTCTTCCTTAAAACTTTGCCTGGTTACCAGTAAGTACTGTCTCATGCCTCAACCATTGCACAGATTTGTTGTTTTTGTTTTCATTCTTTGAGTTAACAGCGGGAAAATATCTGAACTGCGTTGTTTCAGTTGGAAATATTTTTTTTTACTTCAGCAACAGGACTTTACGTATAATTGCAAAATACTTCGATAGAATAAACATACCTTACATAAAGAGTTTGCATGAGAAAATAGATTAATAATAAGGAAAATATTCTAAAACCAAGAAAAGAAATTGCGGAACCGAAAAAAGCTAGGTAGAGGAAACAAAAGGCTCTAAGAAAACGTTCATATTTAAAGAAACCTGTAGTCGCTTAATGAGTAAGTGGTATAACTCAATACAAAATCATGTGCTGTATTTGAAAAAAAAATTAGAAGCAAGTAGGCATCGTGACTGTCCACAGTTTCCCCTTTTCATCCTGTCGACATTACAACCACCACAGAAAAGAAAAAGAATAAAAAACATAACAAAAACACCCATACAAAGTAAAATGCCCAAAACATAAAAAGAAGTAACCACACAAAATGAAATGCCCAAAACATTAAAAAACTGCAACCACACAAAACAAAATACCCAAAACATGGTAAGAAATTCTGTTTAAAGCACAATCAAGGTATACGATAGCAGAAATATATGTTTTTAAAACTTAATACAAGTGTCAAAACTGAAATAAAAAGAAAGAAAAAAAGAAATATCCCAAATTTCATTGTTACTTTAGATATTTTGACCTGTTGACATTTCGTAAACTGTACTTGCACTCGGTCAAAAAATATTACTTACAAGGACTCTTTAGTAACTTTTAATCGCTGTGGTCGTATTTATAAGGTTTGCATAACAAATCAAGTTAATGATATTGCGCTTTCACTTACCGTCTCCCGCTAAGTTAGAGTTTGATGACACAAAAATTTGGCGGTTCTGAATTGAAAAATAAAGATTTTAACAAAATTTTGTATGTGGGGGGGGGGGGTCTTACCCCCGGGCCTTGATCCGTTCCAAAAACCTTCTACCGTCTAAGTTAGACTACCATGAGATAATATACAAAATTTGGTAGTTCTAAATTCGAAAACTATAGATTTTACGAAAAGTTTTTATTCGGGAAGGTCTGACCCCTCGGGCTCCAACCCCTTCCCAAAACCGTCTAGCATCTAAGTTAGAGTACCATGAGATAGTATACCAGATTAGGTGGTTCTGAATTGAAAACTGTAGTTTTTAAGAAAATTTTGTATGTGGGGGCTCTGACCCCCGGGCTCTTCATCCGTCCCAAAAACGGTCTACTGTCTAAGTTAGATTACCATGAGATAGTATACCAAATTTGGTGGTTCTAAATTGAAAACTGTAGATTTTACAAAAAAAAAAATATTCGGAGGGGGGTCTGACCCCCGCGCTCCAACCCTTCCAAAAACCGTCTAGCGTCTAAGTTAGAGTACCATGAGATAGTATACCAGATTAGGTGGTTCTGAATTGAAAACTGTGGTTTTTAAGAAAATTTTGTATGTGAAGGGCTCTGACCCCCGGGCCTTGACCCGTTCCAAAAACGGTCTGCCGTCTAAGTTTGAGTACCATAAGATAGTATACCAAATTTGGTGGTTCTAATATGAAAACTGTAGATTTTACGAAATTTTTATGAGGCGGGGGTGACCCCCGGACTGCAACCCCTTCAAAAAACCGTCTAGCGTCTAAGTTAGAGTACCATGAGATAGTATACCAAATTTGGAGGTTCTAAATTGAAAACTGTAGTATTTACGAAAAAGTTTTTATTCGGGGGGGGGGTCTGACCCCTCTGGCTCCAACCCTTCCAAAAACCGTCTAGCGTCTAAGTTAGAGTACCATGAGATAGTATACCAGATTAGGTGGTTCTGAATTGAAAACTGTAGTTTTTAAGAAAATTTTGTATGTGGGGGGCTCCCTGACCCCCGGGCCTTGACCCGTTCCAAAAAACGGTCTGCCGACTAAGTTAGAGTACCATAAGATAGTATACCAAATTTGGTGGTTCTAAGATAAAAACTGAAGAATAAAGACAATTTTGAAATGTAGATTTTACGAAATTTTTTATGAGGGGGGGGGGGCCGACCCCGCGGGCTCCAACCCCTTCCAAAAACCGTCTAGCGTCTAAGTTAGAGTACCATGAGATAGTATACCAAATTTGGTGGTTCTAAATTGAAAACTGTAGATTTTACGAAAGTTTTTATTCGGGGGGGGTCTAACCCCCGGGCTCTAACCCCTTCCCAAAACCGTCTAGCGTCTAAGTTAGAGTACCATGAGATAGTATACGAGATTAGGTGGTTCTGAATTGAAAACTGTAGTTTTTAAGAAAAATTTGTATGTGGGGGGCTGTGACCCCCGGGGCTTGGCCCGTTCCAAAAACGGTCTGCCGTCTAAGTTAGAGTACCATAAGATAGTATACCAAATTTGGTGGTTCTAATATGAAAACTGTAGATTTTACGAAATTTTATGAGGGGGGCCGACCCCCGGGCTGCAACCCCTTCAAAAAACCTTCTAGCGTCTAAGATAGAGTACCATGAGATAGTATACCAAATTTGGTGGTTCTAAATTGAAAACTGTAGTATTTACGAAAAAGTTTTTATTCGGGGGGGTCTGACCCCCCGGGCTCCAACCCCTTCCCAAAACCGTCTAGCGTCTAAGTTAGAGTACCCATGAGATAGTATACCAGATTAGGTGGTTCTGAATTGAAAACTGTAGTTTTTAAGAAAATTTTGTATGTGGGGGGCTCTGACCCCCCGGGCCTTGACCCGTTCCAAAAACGGTCTGCCGACTAAGTTAGAGTACCATAAGATAGTATACCAAATTTGGTGGTTCTAAGATAAAAACTGTAGATTTTACGAAATTTTTATGAGGGGGGCCCCGACCCCGCGGGCTCCAACCCCTTCCCAAAACCGTCTAGCGTCAAAGTTAGAGTACCATGAGATAGTATACGAAATTTGGTGGTTCTAAGATGAAAACTGTAGATTTTACGAAATTTTTTATGAGGGGGCTCCAAACCCGCGGGCACCAACCCCTACCAAAAACCGTTTAGCTTCTAAGTTAGAGTTTCATGATAGCAAATTTGATGGTTCTGAAATGAAAACGAGATTTTACGAAAATTTTGTATGTAGGGGGGAGGGGCTCTGACTCCCCGGGCCTTGACCCGTTCCAAAAACTGACAACCGTGTAAGTTAGAGTACTATGAGATAGGATACCTGATTTGGTGGTTCTGAATTGAAAACTCTAGATCTTACGAATATTTTGTGTATGGGGGCTCTGACCAACCGGGCCCCTGGCCCGTTCCAAAAACCGTCTGCCGTCTAAGTTAGAGTACCATGAGATAATATACCAAATTTGGTAGTTCTAAATTGAAAACTATATTTTACGGCATTTCTGTAGGGGAGGGCCTAACCCCTCCCCCCTCTCCAACCGCTTCCTAAAACCGTCTACAGTCTAAGAATACCACGAGATAGTATACCAGATTTGGTGGTTCTGAATTTGAAAACTGTAGATTTTACTAAAATTTTGTCTATGGGGTGCTCTGTCCAACCGGGCCCTGCCCCGTTCCAAAAACCGTCTACCGTCTAATATTTTTAGTGCCAAAGAAAAACATAATATTCCTATCCTGTCTGCGTGTCCAAACTTTATAAATTTGATCAGGGAGCAAGACGTTCGAAATCGTACGTTTTCCTGCATTCGTTTTGTATGTAACCAAAATCGGTAAACGCGACGAATTGACGTAGTCGACGAATTGGAGGTAGTCGACGAATTTGTCCGCGACGAATTGACGCGCGACGAATTGTCGTAGTCGACGAATTGACGCGCGACGACGAATTGACGTAGTCGACGAATTGACGCACGCGACGAATTGACGTGACACCAACGACTTCTTGTACGGCAGAAAGTGCCTAAATCTCGAGGGCAAGGAAAGACAAAAAGCAACAATCAAATTGGGTGAGCGGATCAGCAAAACTAAGGCAGAGTTTTCCACAACGGCGAATATCGTACGTTGTTTGAAGAATCTATCGTTCATTCAGAAGTTGGAATAATGACGAAGAAATCAACAGCTACCTTCAGTTTTGTAATTTTATTTTGAAACTGATATACAGTATGTTTTATGAGAATATTTGTGTATTTTTTTTCACTTTTTGTTTTCAATTAAAGAAGGCGGAATAAAAATAAACCAGATTAACAAAAAAATATTAACTTTTTAGAAATTGGGTTTGAAAAAAGTTATAGCCGCACTGGAATCTCATTCTTAAAGGTGTACTGGCCCCGGCTGTATATTGTATAAATTTATGTTTATATACTCTATGGTTTTCTGTTAACGACCCACAGTAGCGTACAACAAGGCATAAACAAAAAAAACATACTTTTTTAAATAGGCTGATGAGAAGATATTCAAATAGAATGAAATAAATCGCAAATTTGTCTGCATACCACTTTTCCAATATTTGAATGACGACAAATAAAATTTTGGTCAGAGATTAGGAATTTTCCTAATCCCTCACAAGTCCTTTCCCCTTTGCCAGTTGCGGACAGAAAGAGGATCTGTCCGCAATTGGCACTAGTTTTCCCCCTGTCTGTAACTGGGACTTCCGCCATTGGGGAAGACATCCCTGAAAACGTATGGTGCAAACCATTCCACTGCCATTTGGGTTCAGCACCTTTAGCTTATTTAGATTAGCACATAGTAAAAAAAACCCTAACTAATCGTTTGTGTGCGTGGATGACAGTTTAAGGTGCCTTGAGTCTTTCTTTGATTCACAGAGCGTAAATCACCCATCGCCTCGGAAAAAAAACCTACCTTTTTATGGGAACAATTATTCGTAATTTGCTATTGCTAAAAATTAGTTAGCAAATATTTTGTTGTATTAGAAGCAGTAGCATCACGTTAGCTACACTAAGGCTTAACCGCATACATGGAAAGTCGGCATCCAGAAGACTGAAATAAAATTGAATGCCAGCTTCCAAAATATGATGATGTGTTGCAGTGCAAACATCTCTACTCTGTGGCATTGGGATTTTATTGCGGAAGTAGTCTGAGTTGTTAGTGCTTTAAAAATTGCCCCTTCAGCGAGGACTGTTTAAGGTTTTATTAAAGGATGATAGAAATTTCAGACTGAAGTCCATGTGGATGTTTTTTTTTTATTATTATTATATTTTCCTTCATTTTCTTAAGTTTTTCTTTTTAATTAATTTCTCCAAATATACAGCTATAAACGAAAACAATTAGATTACATACAAGGGCAGATCGTCCAAAAACCCACGGGGGGAGGGGGGCGTTCACGGATTTTCGGGGAGTCTAAGCAGCCTCGAAAAAATGCCTGAATACATCACTGCTTATATGAAAATCCCTTTGTTTCAAATATCTTACTTCCACTTTTTTGTGCAAATTTGTTAATTTTCATAACATGCTTTTGAGAAGTTAGTGAGCGTAAGTAGCTGATTCTATTGGTGGATATTTTATGAATTCTAGAAATCCGGTTGATTTTTTTATGACGGTATCCATTGACTATCCAGCCAAAATAGTGTTGCTTGGCCATCGCTCAAGCCAGCACTAGCAGCCAGCAATGGCCCAGCACTATGTTACCGCTGCCCAACGGTCAATAAAATGTCCCGGCGGCCACAACATTGGCCAGCAGGTGGCCAGCTATTGGCACCGGATTAGTTGTCATATGCCAGAACAGGGCCATCAGTTATCCATCACAGGCAGTGGTTGCCACAAGCGGCCCTGCAAGCACGTGCCATAAATGATGGCTAGCCTAGTGTGGTCTGCTAGTTTCCCCGGCCGTGGCAATCACGTGACGTAAATGATGACTTACCGCATCTTGTCCGCTAATTTTCCAGTAGTAGCCATAGAAAAAGAAAATTGTTAACCGCAGTTTCCCGAAGGCACAACTACCCTTCCTTTCCCTACAACGAAACTTCTGCATGACGTCACGCCTCTGGGGAAATTTTCTCAACAAGTCCCGAAAAACGTGCTTTTGGATCTGGCTAGCATTGAAACCAAAGACAGTCTGCTTGGGAAGCGGTCGCACTGGCCACTACACTGATTTGGCACGTACGCGCCTTTACTTGAAACTGAATGTCTCTTTTGCGCGATGTGAAACTAAGAGTTATCTTTTTAATTTAACAATATTGCGAGGTATTTTTCATAAATGTCCGTTTCATATAATTCATAAATTTATTTTTTCAGCGTAAAGATTGTTTTTTTTTTTTTTTAACTTAGGGGAACTTCACACATTTTCAAGAAGTGTACCAACTTAAGGGCACTTTCCAAAGTTTTGTGCTGCCCTTGTGGTCCTGAAAGGCGATTGTTTCATTAATATATTTTTCCGTTCATGTCACATTCGGTTACATATTTACCGCTATATCTTTTTTTTCCACTGTCCGAAGCTACATTTCTTCTAAAGAGGAAAAATATTTCATTTTTCTTGTGGTTATTTTGAGAAGCGAATTCTTCCAATCCTGGGTAATCAACCCATGGATGGGTACATTATATAGACATAGTGTTGCTTTTTTTTTTTTTTTTAATTTTTTCCAAAATGACGATTTTTCAATGTCTTTTAGGGGCCTTTGTTTAAAGCTGTTCAGTGAATGATAAAACGAAAGATTACAGATAATTTTTTTCTTGTTATTCATGTGAATGGATTGTGTGTGTTTCATGGTTGTCTGTACTCTCGATTCTTTGTGTGTTAGGGCAGGAACTTTGCTATGAAATGATTTTCTATAAATGCATGAGAGTAATTGACTATTTCTTACAATTCGTTAATAAATATTTGTATAATTTTCTTCCGAAGGTAATCTTGATCGACGTGGCATTTCATTAGGAAATACATTCGCCTCTCTACACATGGCTTTTGTTTTTCTTAGCATCCGCTAAAATAACACGATGCCGATAGTCCTGTTGCTGCGGTTGCCAGCTACGGGCCACTAGCGGCACTTGCTTGCAGGCCCGCAATTCACGGCGTGGCTACAGAGCCATCAATGGCTGCCAACTGATTGCGTCGCCAACAGCGGGCAGCTACCGCGCCATGAGCTGCAGATTTCAGCCAACAGTGACCCAAAACTGCCAGCTGGTGGCCAGCAGTTTCACAACACTTGTGTTTTTCCTGGTATGAATAACTTTGAACACTTTTATTCGCATCAAAAAGGATTCAAAAGACGTTTTCATTGCAACGGAAAAATTGATTGTAAATAAAGTATTTATTATTTATTTTCTGCTTTTTTTCTCTAAGTAACTTTTACCATGTTAAAATATTCCTTTTTTACGTTATATTCTATGTTTAAAGCTGATATACATATATATTATATATATATTTATTTTTTTGATCAACTACAAAATGTATAACGAATCTCATCATTTTAGTCGGCTACAGATTTTGTAGGTATACTTCTGAGTCATTTCAACATGCACAGTATTTGTGTGAATATTCATATCTCCTGAAAAATGTACCTGTAATATTACTTCGTTTCATGATTATTAAGGACACATATCGATTGAGACAAAAAGTAAGCACAATATAAAGACAAATTAGCAGTGTAGAGCCATAGAAAAAAAAGATTTCGGGTTTCAATCATTGATAGCTAAAAAATCAACAGTTCTCCATTTTTTTATATGAGATGTTTTATCCAGTTTCAATACTAGATTTAAAACCTGAATATTTTAGTGTAAAATTTTTAGCCGTGCAGAAATTTGTTGCTAGCTTTTTCATGATGTACCACAGAGGTCAAGACGGGAAAAGTTGCACATGTCAAGACGGAAAAAGTTGCACATGTCAAGACGGAAAAAGTTGCAGCGATAAACGTCGACGGTGTAACTTAATTTGAAAAGCATTCAGCTCCGGAGCAAAAGGAATTTGCTTTGTTCCCCGTCACAAACAAATTTGTGTTTACACATTTCGATACGATACGATATTTCAAGAAGTTTTAGAAAGAGAGTATCTGACCCCAGGTCTAAAACTACCCTTAGACGTAGGGAGCTAGGAGATTTGAGTAGGTGAACTCAATAGGAAAGATAAACAGAAAAATGAGTGAAAGGATAGGGTGACATGTCTTGTGAACAGTGACACCCGTCGGTGGGGGGGGGGTAAAAGAGAACCAAGCACCGCACAACATCACAGAGAATCATCCACAACACCACCTGGCCGCCGACACACCAGGGAGCGACTGAAACTCAACGAGACCAAATCCAAATGCCAGAGCAGAATCCATTTTTACCATCTTGATGCCAATCTGATGAAGAAGGGGTGGTGGTCTGTCTAACACCCACAAGTGTTCACATACTTACTCTCTCTCTCTCTGTCGAAGATCGCCACATTTGTTCTGGGATACCTATGGAATTCGCTGGGATTGTAATCAACCGCGCCCCTGATAAGTCCAATACGGTAGGCTTTACACTTTCTTCCGATTTCAACCCGATCGAAAATTTATAAGCAACCCCACCCCCCATTTAAATTTCCTGGATAAACCCCTGGATTCTGTTAACCCAATAAAAAGTTTCCGCTCACTACTAAATATATGCAACGTATAACGTGTAATAAATTTCATGATTAAAATTTGATCCCAAAATCCTTGGAAGGTGACCGAAGAAATATATACACAATGGCTACCAATTCTGGCAGATTTTCCTGAGAAGCTTTAAAGGATAATCCTCCTCCGAATATCTTTGCATGAAAATTCGGTGGGGGATTATCCTTGAGTGGGAAAGGTGTGTCTTCATTTGTCTTAATTGGCCAATCACCTTGCCGGTGGGAAATCCAATTAGTACATAAGAGCAAATTAAAACATCCCTTCTGCGGGTATAAATCAAGTGGCATAAAACAGTCGTAAGTTGTTCTTCCTTCAAAACGGTCGTTAGTTCGTCTTCCTTTGAAAAAAAAGTAGCAATTCTCCTACCTTTCAACAAAGAAATCATTGATTCTTCAGCTATAAGTTATCATATAAGGTATGTAGTCTGCTTATATATATTATTTCTTTTTTACAATAGTGTTTACTTAAATTGTACGCAGCGTTGTTCCCTATAGAATTTTTATTTGGTAGACAAATATTTAGGTTCGGGTTCCACTGCACCGTGAAGCATTGATGGCGTTTTAAATCATATTTTATAATTTGCTCTTTTAAGTTCACCATGAATTAAGGACGAACAATGCGGTTAAGTCCACAAGTTGCTCACGGTAGTGTTACTTAACTTTAAAGAGAGAGAGAGATTCATGTCAATTATAGTGGTGATCTTGGTGAAAAAACATTACCCTGTTTGTTGAAATAAGTATTGCTTTACTTATGATTTTTCGCGGGGTTTTTTTTTTCGCTAATTCTGATTCAATATAATTTACGATACGTGTAAAGTAAATGAGGGAAAAATGCCCACTTCTAGAAAATAAAGAAGAAACATCCATATCTTGATAAAAGCCAAATTAGCTAACTGATGTTTCTTACATTTGTTAGAAACATGAGATCTTTTTTAATTTCATGAATAAAAGTATTAATTTCAACTAAGCATTCGACACAACTAGTCAGAACATTTCCCCTGCTCAACCGCATAATGTCACCTAGAATTACCAGGTCATCATGTTCCGAATTTTTACATCAGGTGTAGTGAGTTCTGATAATGGCGGAAGAAACTCATTGTAGAAGGAACATGGCAATATTAATATGTATAAGTATAACTTAATCAGAAAATACCGTCAATAAAAATAATTAAAACTTGGTGAGCAAATCATCAAGACTTTATGAGAAAATTGTGCTTTTCGGTTTACATTTATCAGCGGCGTGTCCACAGTGTTTTGCTGTAATGCTATCATGTGTAAACATGAAATGAAATACTATCACGTGTTAGAACCCGTTGAACATGAAACAGGTGCAAAGTCCCTAGCCCTAAAGCTTTTCTTGGAGCGCTCTCACCCCCATAACAACTTAGGTGATGCTTTTTTTATTAGTTTACTAAGTGTCTAAAATGAAGTTGGAAGATATAATTACCGTTGCTTCCCCTGTAATGCGCAACACATTGAAAAGAATTGCCTTTCTCCTAATTACTGTTCGTGAACAATGAGCTTATTCCGCCATTTTGGAATAAGTTCCGCCATTTGGATGCACATGTTCTTTCGAACAATGAACTTTTTCCGACATTTACGAATAAGTACGATGACCTTGTAATGTTATTGAACGTTGTGTGTTTAAGCACAGGAACTGTACTAGTTTTGTCGATTTCTTAGTTTAAATTAATGTTTTTTCATGAAATTAAGAAAAATGTCGTGTTTTTATTAGACGTAAGGTGACATAGCAGCAGCCGGAGTATTTTCCAATTTTGAGAATATGGACATGCTTTCATATTTTTAAGCAGTGGACATGTTTTCTGTGGGCATTTTTTCGTACATTCGTGTATGGCACCTAGCAACTTTTGAAATATTTCGGCGGTCTAGAGAAGGTAGGAAAATATTTTGGCGGTCCAGAGAAGGTAGGAATAACTCATTAAAAAGAATTGCCTTTCCCCTAATTACTGTTCGTGAACAATGAGCTTATTCCGCCATTTTGGAATAAGTTCCGCCATTTGGATGCACATGTTCTTTCGAACAATGAACTTTTTCCGACATTTTCGAATAAGTACGATGACCTTGTAATGTTATTGAACGTTGTGTGTTTAAGCACAGGAACTGTACTAGTTTTGTCGATTTCTTAGTTTAAATTAATGTTTTTTCATGAAATTAAGAAAAATGTCGTGTTTTTATTAGACGTAAGGTGACATCAGCAGCAGCCGGAGTATTTTCCAATTTTGAGAATATGGACATGTTTTCCTATTTTTAAGCAGTGGACATATGTTTTCTGTGGGCATTTTCTTGTACATTCGTGTATGGCATCTAGCAACTTTTGAAATATTTCGGCGGTCCAGAGAAGGTAGAAATAATGCACTACAATTTACTATTTGGTATATGGGAGGATATTCCCACTACTCAAATATAGGAAAATTATGTCTTCAGTTAACTATAATGTTTTGTTTGAAACATGACGTCGTTCTACACAATCATGAAAAAAATATCCTAATTTCAATTAATAAGTCGACAAAACTAGTTCGAAACTTTTCCTCTTCTAAACAATATGTTGTTATCTAACATTACAAAGACACCATAGCTTGTCGGCAAAATGCTTGGTTGAAATTTAGTAATATTTTCATGAAATTAAAAAAGACCCCATGTTTCTGCACATAAAAAACACGTGTACATTCGAGCAATGAACCTCTTCTGCCATTTTATAAACAAACTGTGATGGCGTTTTAATGATAGATAACTCTATAGGGTTGAACAGAGGAAGTGTTCTGATTAGTTTTGTCCATTGCTTAGTTGAAATTAAGATATTTTTCCATTAAATTGAGAAAGAACTCATGTTTTTGCACGTAAAAAGCACGTGTTCTTTCGAACAATGGACACCTTCTGCCATTTTGGAAACACACTGTGATAACCTTATAATGCTAGATAACTTTCCGGTAGGGAGAAGTGGACACCGGAGAACTGATCACATTGCAATTTCAGTGCCATAAAATTGTTTTGAATAAGCAAATATCGCGTGGCCATATTTCCCTATTCTTGAGCGACTATCGTTCACAAAACATTTTTTATTCAGTATTTCATTTTGAATAAGAAATTTTGACATTTCCATGATTTTCGGGCCAAAGACAAAGCGGAGAACTTGCCACAAAAATTTTAAGGAGTCGTACAAATATTGCGTTTTCGTCCGTTTCGTTGCCACGTCCCCAGATGTTGATAATTTGAGTCACTAAGGTTTGCGTAATTTTGCATTTTCTTAATTGCGCTATTTAATTCAATTGTTTATGAAAAAAAATATAATCAACAGCTCAAAAAATAATTTCATGGTATATAAACTACAGCTGAAAAATCCTCTACGGGCATGTGCAAACTCAAAGAACTTGTCGGGGGAAGGGATGCGGTGGCTTAATACCAAGAAAATAAAATATAAACAATGTCTGGTCCGATCCAGAGGTCTTCAGTATTTTCTAATTGCAGCTGAACAAATTCTCTGCGGGTATGTTCTAACGCATAGAACCCGAGGGGGTGGGGAAAGCCGTAACACCCGACAGGTTTTCTGCGTTTACACGTGCCGTCAGATAATTTGTTCAGCTGAAATCTGCACACGCCGAAAAGCCCCCGACAGGGTTACAAATACTTTATATTTTATATTTTCGGTATTAACCCCCCACCCTCATAGACGGCTTTTCTGCGTTTGTAATTTCTTGGGTTGTAATTTGTAAACGCTGAAAATCTCCCTATTAAGTTACACATTTTTACTTTTTCGGTATTAAGCCTCCCCCCCCCCCCTCACCTCCACTCGACAGGCTCTTTGAGTTTGCAGGCACAGTCAGATAATTCGTTATGTTTTTATTTGTGAACGCTGAAAATTTCCCAATCAGATCAGAAGTTCTTCATATTTCATATTTTCAACATTACCCCCCCCCCCCCACACACACACACAGCTTTCCTGGGTTTACACATGCCCGCACAGCATTTGTTGAGTTGTAGACGCTGAAAAGCTCCCGTTTGAGATACATATTCTTCATGTTTTGTATTTACGGTCTTAACCCCCCCCCCCTCTTACAGGTTTCCTGTATTGACGCGTGCCCTCAGATAATTTGCAGAGTTGTAGCTTTCAAATGTTCAAAACCGCAGTACCGAAGCAGATAATCTTTATGTTTATTATTTTTGGTATTAAGTCCCCCCCCCCGCCCGATAGGTTTTCTCAGTTTGCACATGTCCACAGTGAATTTGCTTAGCTATAGTTTTTATACCATGAAATTATTTTGTGGAGTTGTAGATCATAAGCATTTTATTATAGCGAATTACATTAAATATCGCGATTAAGAAAATACGAAATTACGGAAACTTTGTGACTCATAACCAACCTCTGGAGACATGGCCACGAAGCTCTCTAAAACGCAATTTTTATATGGTTCCTCAAAAGTTTTGTGGCTAAGTTCTCCGTGTGGCCAGTTCTCCTACACCCTATGATTTTATATGGTTCAGCTGACGAAGGTGTCTGATTAGTTTTGTCCATTGGTTAGTTAAAATTTCGGTATCTTCCCATGAAATCAAAAAAGAACTCATGTATCTGCAGGTTAAGAGCACGTATTCATTCGAACAATGAAACGTTCCCACAATTTTGTAAGCAAACAACGGAATGTGTGAAATAATGTCTACGGAAAAATGCCCACTTCCCCAAAAATAGGAAAAAAATGGCCACTTTTCGAAAATACGGCAACTTTCGACTGTTTTGCTCTTATGTCTGTTAAAAAATTGGTCTTTTTTTTATTTCACTAAGAAAGGCCTTAATTTCAACTAAGCATAGGACAAAGCTGGTCAGATCTGAGTTCGCGCATTTGGCCATAAAAGTTTAAGGGGCCGTATAAAAATTGCAGTTCCTTGGACCCATAAGAGAAGTGAATTCGAACTCCAATGAGAAAACGTCCTACGTCAGTCAAATAATAATTCCACTTTTATCCGCGGAAATAAATTGCCGTGACTTAGTACATTTTTAAAACTACGGTATTATACGAAACAGGTGAGTTTTTGCTATGTTGGAAAAAGGAAGATAAGATGTACTTTTTTACGCTCTCCAACCGTAGGTTTAATAGGCGTATATGCTCCAGCTTTGTCCTTCCGCACGATAACTCACGTGAAAATGGTTCGATTTCGACGAAATATTAGGTGGTAGGGGACTACCTGGGGACAAACCCTATTGAAAATGGGCGAAACAGGGTCAAAGGTCAGGACATAGTAGTGGATCCATTCGATTGCTCTTATGCGTCATAACTTGTGTAAAAATGGTTCGATTTTGATGGAATTTTAGAATGTGGTAAGGAACCACTCGAGCACGAACCTTGCTGAAAATGGGCCGAATGGAGTCAAAGGTCAGGACATAAAAGCGGGATCCTTTTCATTGCCTTTTTGCGTCATAACATGCGTAAATATGGTTCGATTTCGATGAAAATTTAGTATGTTGTAGGGAGCCACTGAGGACGAACCCTATTGAAAATGGGCGAAATGGGGTCAAAGGTCAGGGCATAAAAGCGGGATCCATTCCATTGCCTTTATGCGTCATAACATGCGTAAATATGGTTCGATTTCGATGAAATTTTAGTATGTGGTAAAGAACCACCTGGGCACGAACCGCATTGACAATTGGCGAAATGGGGTCAAAGGTCAGGCAGGGCATAAGAGCGGCATTCATTCTATCGCCCTTATGTGTCATACCTTGCGTAGTAATGGTTCGATTTCGA